>CM021104.1:675039366-675192654 GCA_007115665.2 Sequoiadendron giganteum | reverse complement strand
TATTTTAAACTTGCACCTCCATAAATGACAATCACAGCAATAAAATTACTATCCGAATTCAATGAAATTCCTCTTAATCAAAATCATTTTCCTCTTTGGAGATAATTTTTTCCAAAGCAAGTTCAAGTTTTCCAATTTTAACTATATGAACCACTTCCTTTTTAGACTGATCACAACCCAGATTAGCTAAATAATCTGCCACCATATTTCCTTCTCTGTAAGTGTGCAATAATTGAAAATGAGTTACTTTATCTAGCAAATTCAAGATTTTCTTAACTGTATATGCCAACTTCCAATTTTGAATTTTTCGGTCCCAACAAGCATTTATTAAAATAAGTGAATCCCCTTCAATCTGGAGATTTGGAATTTTAAAAACTAATACCAATCTTAACCCAAATAATAATTCTTGAGCTTCAGCTTCATTGTTTGTTCCACTTTCCAACTTAATAGATTTGGCACATAAAACTAAGCCTTTATGATCTCTGATGACTATACCTGCCCTTGAAATTCCTAGATGGTGTGGATGCACTAAAGGAGTAGATATGGCTTTGTAAATGCACTTAAGTGTGGTAAATACGTTGAAACAAGTAGCAGATTGTCTAGTATATAAAATTAGAAGGAATTTGGTGATTTTTTATGGATTTGGTTTGGATATTTAGAAGTTTTAGCCAATACCTTCAAATGATAATTTTGAGGATGATTTAAATGAATTTTCAAGAATGGATTAGGGATTAATTGGAAGAATAGATTAAGGATGAAACCTAAACATGTAAGTGGCAAAAAAGATACAAACACATAGAAATGATTAGGAAAGATATGTGGGTCCCACTAGGAATTCCAAAGATGTGTGCATTTACATTTTAACTATACAATAACAAATTAAACTAAGTTAATGTATCATACTCACAATATATGCAACAATTTGATTAATCATAAGGATTAGTAAAATATTAATGAAAACACAATATTACCACCAATACCCACCCTTGTTGCACCATGCCATGATAGTTGTGCTCTAAGATGATATATGAGTGTTCCTACCAAAAACATAACATTGTATACGCACTCCAATTGTTAATAGCTTGGGTTGCATCCAACTACTAGATTTTTGGATGAAGGATTGGATGGATAAGATTTATTTAAAGGATTAAGGGCTCTTATTTCTTGAAAGTCTTGATATGATGAGGAGATGAAAAGTGTTTCCAAGCAGTGGGTGGATGTGGAGGATTCCAAGATTAAAGATAAATTAATAGTTGAGGATTTCCTTAGAAGAAGTGGATGGATTGATTGAAAGGGTACTTTGAAGTACCTTAGGGGTATAGGCTAATCTCTGACCTGTAATGCTACTTTTCTCCAAGTATAAAATTGGATAGATTTAAGTGTTAAGAGGATTTATGTTATTATTTGAGTTTAATTATTATAAATAATATCTATAGATTATATAAAAATGCACAAAATGTGTATTTATCAATGTTAACTAGCTTATGTCATAAGCACATTGTCATTAATATATAAATTGGCATCCAACAATATGACTATGATAAAAAAAAAACGTCTTTAAAGAATTTAATTAAATCAACCCTATCTCATTTATAATTAAAAATATCTTTGAATAATAATAAGTTTATTACTTGTCTTAATCACAACACTTAGAAAGGTCACTCTCACCTTAGGAAGATTTTAGTGGTATTGGCCCTCGTAGCTATGACACATTTGGAGAACATGTAAAAACATAGTATGTTCCTACTAGCACTAAAGAATGTGTATCTACTTGCATCATTCCTACTCATACAAAAGCTCTATTTAAGACAATCTCGAGTTTTATTTTATACTCAAGTTGGGCACACCTATGTGCCCCCTTCTCCAATGCTTATAACCCACCAAACCACCTTATTCTTCCTTGAGTGATCTCCATGGTCTGTAACAATAGATTAAAAGATGATATTCGATATGATGAGATGGATAATCTGCAACTAGAATAAACGATGTTAATCCTAATCTAAAATCAAACAACAAAGAATGAGGAAATAAACATAACAACTAAACAAATTAATGGAAAGCTCTCACCGAATATGTGTTCACTCTTTCAAATTATCTTGATTGTTCTTCTCCATTTTTCCTTTTCAATATTCTTGCCCTCAGATTTTTGTGTTTGAATGCAAGGATAACTTCGTCGAGTGTCTAATAAAAATATCGAAGATAAGTATCTTCTCAAAAGTGTATGATTTCAGGAGGAGGAATAATAATAATGACAAGCCATTTTATAGATTTTGGGTCTTTGAACAATCGGCTTAGATTGAAAGAGAGATCGACGGATGAGATTAATGAATGCCATGCGATGTGAATTCTGTCTTAGATAGAACATGAGTTAGAACACGAGTTCAAGAAAGACTAAAGATAGAGACTAAGTTAGAATGTGAGTTAGAACACGAGTTCAGGATCCTAATCTTCAAAAATAGAAGAAATAGACTTTGTATGTAAAAGACAAAGTTAGAACTCGAAGACTAATGCATTCGAATGCAAATAGGAGTTAGAACTAGTTAATCGACTAGTTGTGATGGAGAGTCTTCTCGCAGAGATAAACAGGTGTTGAATCCAGAGATAATTGGAGAACTAAAAATAGATCTCGATTTCGAAGGTGAGTGAATGACTTAGATAACTGATTGATAGAAGAATGTGACATAATTAATTAAATATGAATGAAATGTTAATTTAATTCAACATTCGAAAATAAGAGACTTTAATTAAATAAATAAAGATAATTTATTTAATTTGACTGTTGAAAAGGATAATATAAATAATTAAATAATGAATATTTAATTATAGATAAAGGGGGTTAAATGAATAATTAAATAAAGATATTTAATTATAGTTGGAAAAGTATGATAAAGGGGTAATTAAATAATAAATTATTTAATTGATAGATAAAGGGGGAAGAATTAATTAGTTAGCGACATAATTAAATAAATATGATCTATTTAATTAATCAAGTTGAATAAAGGGTGATAATAAATTAATAAATTAATTAAAAAGGGGTATTTAATTAATAGAGGAAATGTGTGTTAGAAAGGTTAATTAAATAATTAACATTATTTAATCAAGACCATGGACTATAGAAAATTATGTCGAATGTGTATTCGCAGGCCTAGACCAATTTTCGGTGTCTACACTTTGCCCCTCTTTGATACAATGTCGGTATAGCGTTGTCAAAGAAAATATGCCCTGATCGTGCCCCAGCATGAAACAGGTTAAGGTATGCCCCCTCGGGAAAATTGACAAATTTTTGAAAGTTTCAAAAAAATCAGGAAATATTCCCAATATGTCAATTTGATAGTCAGAAATGCTATATGGAGTTGACGGAATTGAATTTGGAGATGATATGGATGAATACGGGTCATTTGAAGTTGAAAGGTTAAGCGGCCAATAGACTAGGGCTGAAGAAAGGCCATTCAAACCCTACCTATAAATAGGAATTAGGTTGAAATCTAATTCATTTGCACCTGGAGGAGTTAGAAAAAGAGGAGATTTGCTCTGACTAGTAGACGAAAATGGCACCCATTCCCTACGCTGTGCATCGAGGATATGGGATCCGGACATTCAGGAGGCCAGCCGAAACAGGACAGGCATTTTGGGGAATAAACACATTTGAAATATAATGCACCGCATATATAGTTATGCAACGCATCTCCATTAGGATTAATCGCATGTAGGGTAGTGAACCACATATGCATTAGTGAAACGCATATGTAGTAGTTAGGTAGGTTAATGAAAATGTACCGCATTTGTTAAAATGCACCGCATGTGGTTTTGTGCACCTCATGTGCAGTAGGTTGAAAATGGGTGTGGGAAATATGTGATGCATATGTAATATGCAATGCATGTGAGGCTTTATGCAATGCATTTGCAAAAATGCACCACATCTTTTAAAGTGAGCCGCATTTGACTAGTAAATTTTTTGAAAAAAAATTATAAGAAAAAAAACTTGAAAATTCTTGACATCATGTTCTAAATGCAAGTTGTTTTAGATCCTATATATACGCGGGAGTCACGTACAGAAACATTCGATCTTAGAGATCGTCTGACAAGTGCAGAGATACAGCTATTATGGAGACTTGGTCTACGTCACTATCTGTCGATGCCCACTATTCGGGCGAACAGGGGGATGCTTATGGCATTATGCGAGCGATGGCACTCGGAGACATCGTCCTTTCATTTGTTGATTGGGGAGGCCACTGTCACATTAGAGGATGTGTACAGGATATTGAGACTTCCGATTAGGGGAGAGCGGGTTATGTATGATACCCAGCGTGGATTGATCGACTTGGCGAGGTTCTATCAGGTAGACGATATCAGTCGACTCGGCATCGAGCACTATGAGATCAGATGGCTAGTGTTAGCAGATAGATACGACAAGATTGATTGTATATTATGTACATTGATTGGGAGGATAGTACTTCTAGATAGATGGGGTCATGGATTTCCAGTAGGATGGGGTGCTATGTTGGTTGGTATGCTGGAGAGTGAAACTAGGTATGCTTGGGGTCCATGTCTACTAGGGATGTTATATTTTCACCTACACGACATTGCTTATAGAGATGCATAGTCATTGAGTTGTGGGACCACTTTGTTGATGGTATGGACTTGGGAGAGGATAGCCATTTTTCATCCTCCAGTTATAGTAGAGCGACGGGAGAGATTCCCGTATGTGTTCCGATATATAGGAAACATTACTCAGACACATGTGGGAGACACAGGGTTTTGGAGACATGCATTGCATATTCTGGATCAGTTTACATGGAGACCGTACATGGATTGTGAGGAATGGTCGGATGAGGAGGTACATTTGGTATTCTATAGATAGACATAGTATCTTATTGGGAGGACTGTTTCTAGTGTTCATATCATTGATCGACACTTGCCAGACAGAGTTCTGAGACAGTTCGGCGAGGTTCAAGATGAGCCTCAAAGTAGAGCAGAGTTTGCTCGTTCATCCAGAGAGGTTCCATATTGGGGGCCTATGATTCTAGTAGCTACTGCAGAGGCAGAGATACAGGCATTACATCCAGTACAGTGGGGTTGGAGAGATGGAGCAGCAGACCCAGGGACGACAGATGTGTATGATGCATGGTGGGTAGAGCATCGGTCTGTTCCTTACATAGATCCAGATCAGCCGGCACCTATTGAGAGACAAGGGACAGGACCTAGAGGACGGTGGAGAGGTGGAGGTGCTAGAGTCGGTAGAGTTGGAGGGAGAGGTGATGATGGGAGAGGTGGTAGGCGAGGACGGAGAGGATGGAGAGGGGGTCGGGTAGGTGCACTATCACCTATCCGTGAGGTAGTAGTAGAGGATGTACCGATGTTGGACATCGAAGGTGGAGTGGATGTGCAGGCTGGGGATGAGCATGTTGCAGAGGAGGCAGTTGTAGAGGAGCGTGTAGAGGTAGAGATTGGAGTAGAGGATGTTGCAGAGGATGTAGATATGGATATGGCTATAGACCCTCTGGGTATTTTGGCAGGATATGGAGAGGATGATGTGGAGGATGATGTTGAGGAGGAGGCACCGATGGAGGAGCAGGAGAGAAAGCTGAGGGATTGGATTGTGGAGGGGAGACGGGAGGAGGATGCTCCTAGAGATGGTGACAGGGAGGCTTTGGAGGAGAGACTCAAACTTATGACATCAGATTTTGATGCTATGAGGATAGAGAGAGATAGTGCCTACACAGAGAGGGATAGTGCTTGTACAAAGAGGGACAGTGCACTTATGGAGAGAGATCAGGCTATAGCTCGGAGACAGGAGATAGAGCAGCAGCTCATAGAGGCCAGATGCCTTTGCAGTGGGTCTTCATCTGATGGCATGGTACGAGAGTTAGTCAGATCAGTTGAGAGAGCCACCTATTATAAGGACTTATATGAGGTAGTGGTGCTAGCAGAGAGACAGGCTCCTAGCTTTTCAAAGGTGCACAGTCAGAGGTCACAGAGCAGGAGTCATAGGACACAGAGTATAGAGGGTGTGGTAGGACCATCGAGGGTAGGTCTGTATGAGAGGCCTTCCACCTCACAAAGAGCACCTTCAAGGCTTTTCCCACCACCTTCACCACGTGACAGCGGTGGTAGTGGGACACGATGACAGTTATATATGTAGACATTTGTATTTTTGATCAGAGAGCCTACGAACTCATGTTTTATTTATGGATACATTCTGACATTGTACTGTGACACTATTTTTGAGCGATATATATATATATGATTTTGGCAGCTTTTACATGATATGCAATTCTATTTTATGGATGATGCATTACTTCTATATGATTATGTTCCTAGATGATGTATATACATGTGTTATAAATGAATGTTCCTACATGTTATGAGTTATGCATTTTATAATGATGTTATGGATGTCTTAATTTACTAATGATAATGAATGCAATGTTCTATATGATGCTTATTTATATGTGATGGTGATATGTACATGCAATGTTTACATTATGTATGCTATGATGATGAAATGCCTATTATGTCATGATTTTGAATGTATGTAATGAAGATGTATGTTACTATTTATATGTTTTAAATGCAATGCAACTTATATGAAATGTTTATAGAATGTATGCATATGCAAATGATCTAATGTTTTGTTGTGTCACAGGACTTTATCATTATGTCGAAGAAGAGAAATGTTAGGATGAAATGAATTTAGAATGTTAGTAAGAAATAACGACAGTTGATTGGTTGAGAAAAACACATAATCTTGGATATATTGCCAAATATGCTATGCTTGCTTGTTATCATCATTGGGCGGGACATGACACAAATGGATAGTACACACTATGATATGAGATAGACCATAGTGTACAAAGTCATCCATTTGCAAAAAACAGACAGTCATAGATAAGGAGTGTCTTAACTCATACTTAGGATAGAATTGCCCCAGTCGTTTTGTCGAGACAAACAACAGACAGCAGACAAATAAAAGATGGGTCATGAGACGTCATTGCTCCTCTAAATCCTTGATAGGACATCCTTGAGGAAACTAGTAACATGACTCAAAAACCAATGTTTAAAAACACAGTTGACAGACAGCAGCCAAAGAAAAAGAGTCTCGAGACATCCTTGCTTCTCTAAATCCTTCAAGGGACATCCTTGAGAAAGCTAGTAATCGAACTAATTCACAAATCGATAAAAAGATAAGACAAAATAAGATATAAAGTCATAAAGCCAAATAAAATTATTTTCCAAAACTTGATCTTGTGGGATTATTTGATGTTGATCTTTGACATAGCGTAATGTGAGAGAATGACACATACCATAAAACGTTAACTCTAGTTTCGACCTGGTGACTTCTATATAAGGCATGACAAAGCCTGGTTTCAGAAAGACACGTGCCGTATAAGATTTTTGAGCCTGATGATGTTGAAGTGACAAGCTACATGAGACTATGACAATGTGATGACGTTTGTTGACAAGAAAGACATAGCTTGCTTAAGACATAGGTTGATCACTTTGACAATGTGTGTGATATTGACTTGATGACAGTTTGAGATGTTTTGCCTTGTTGATGCATGACTTGTTTTGATTCCTTGACTGATAAAAGTGTGTGTGCATAGCCAGTGTATGACATGAGATTATACCCTAAACTATGATATGCAACTTGTGTGATAGTGATTATGAATGAACCCTATTGGACTGACCTAGTGTGGTCTCAGGAGCTCATCAATTGATTAGCCTTGTCTACGTTGTACACGCAGAGACCTCGTAGTTCGACACGACCAATGACTTTGAATGTACAAAGAGTCATGATTTAAATGTGTGTGATACATGACAAACCTAGACTGACAGACCTAATGCCTCGGGGGCACATCGATTGATGGACTTGCCTACGTCCCAGTCGCAGAGGCAACATAGTTCGACTATGACTGACTGAACATGACTGACTTGACTCTTTTTTTGGTATTTTCTGACATGTTTTTATTTTTTTGGATTTTTTGAAGTTTTCCAATGTTTTTGGGATTTTTTAGGACATTTTCGATGGTGTGACGTTATGTACAAAGTGTGAGGGCACAAAACAAGGATTTTCCCCCAGTCAGGAATAAGACATGCAAGATGGAGTGTGTAATGTGACGGAATGGACGTTAGATGTCAATCGTTCCAAGCAATGGATAAGACAACCATTTATTATGAGAGATGGTGAAAAAGTCTAAATAGAATGATGGTAGACAGAAGAGCGAGCTTGACTACACATGGCGCATGTTTGCCAGGTTTTCACCATGGTACTTATCCATAGCACCACTGAAGCGGTTTTCACTATTGGACGGATTTATTTCTCTTTACTTTTTTTTCTCAATTTTTTTGGTGTTACAAAGAATGCCTATTTGCCAAGTTTTCATCAAAGTAACCATTTTTTTGTTTTTTCATTTATTTTATTTTATTTTATTGTATTTTCTAGATTAAGACACGGATTCTCAGAAGCTAAGCATAGAACCTCTTTAGATGCAGACTTTTGATAGGTGAAAAAAGTGGTAGAGAGTTGGTACGCTCCTGATCCAAAAGCTTATGTGAATATATAAGGCCCTAACCAGTTAGGTTCAAACTTACCTGGTTTCTCTCATTCAGCTTGGTTCTTAGGATTCTCCATTAATACCAGGTCACCAATGTCAAAGTGTCTATTGAGAACCTTCCTATTGTAGCTACGACGAAGATGATTTTGATATGCTTGCAAATGATCTAGCGCTTTCTATCTTCATTCATCTAGTAATCCTAGCTCTTGTAACCTAGATACACGGTATTCTTCATCATCAAATGACCCTTCAAGGATACCCTCAGGGAAGGTATTTCAACCTCAATAGGTAAGATAGCTTCGGACCCGAATATGAGGGAATATGGAGTGGCGCCAGTGGGAGTATGGATGCTTGTGCGATAAGCCCATAAGGCAGGATTAAGCTGTAGGTGCCAATCACGACCAGCATCATTGGTAGTCTTCTTAAGGATTCTAACAATGTTTTTATTAGATGCCTCGGCTTGGCCATTATATTGTGGGTAATATGGGGTGGAGAAATGGTGTTTGATATGGAATTCTTCACATAAATGGTGTACTTCTTGGTTCTTGAAAGGGCGGCCATTGTCTGTGATTATGGATTGGGGTATACCATACCAAAAAATGATATAGTTTAGGATAAACTTAGATATTTGTGTGTCGGTGATGCAAGTCATGGGAACAGCTTCAATCCATTTGGTGAAGTATTCGGTGGCGGTTATGATGAATTTATGGTCGTTGGATGATGGAGGGTGTATCTTACCTATGAGGTCAAGTCCCCATTGGGCAAAGGGCCATGGTGAAGTAATTGGATGAAGCTCCTGTGCTGGCGCTCTTATCAAATCCCCATGTATCTAACATTGTCTACATTTCTTTACAAAGATGTATGAGTCTTTCTCCATTGTAGGCCAATAATAACCTAGTCTCATAATCTTATGGGCTAAAGTAGGACCACTCAAATGAGATCCGCATATACCCTCGTGTACCACTCGCAAAGTTGTTTGTGCTTCCTCAGCATCGAGACATCTCATTAGGGCGTTATGTAAGGTACGTCTATACAGGGTTTCTCTGATGATGGTGTACGTAGCTGACTTTCGGATGAAGGTTCAACGTTGGTTATTGGACAAGTCTTGAGGTAAGGTTTGGTCAGTGAGATATTCGAATATGTCTTTATACCAAGGAGACGTAGGACCAACAATGGTACACACCATCGCAGTATCTGGGACATCATAGGCGGGGACCAACAGTTGTTCAACCAAAAACTCAAACTTAGGCACGTTACTCGAAATATCCAACAAGGAACCCACGGTTGCCATAGCATCTGCAGCTCTATTTTGGATACGTGGTATTTGTTGAAAAGTAATGTCATTGAAATATTGCTTGAAACTATCAACCATACGCTTGTAAGGGGCAAGCTTCTCATCCTTAGTCTCATAATCATCATTTACCTGCTGGATTACCAGTTGAGAATCACCAAAAACATGTAGACTTGTAATCTTCCACTGAGCCGCCATTTTTAACCCTGTCACCAAGGCTTCATACTCTGCTATATTGTTGGTACAAGGGAAAGCAATCCTGAATGATTTGGGAATGGTATCACCTTGAGGTGTAACAAATAAGATACCGACTCTTGAACCACGATTTGTATGTGACCCATCAAAGTATAGTTTCCAATCAGTTTTAATGTCAATGTTGAAGAGAAATTCATCAGGAAAATTTGCCACTAAAGGATGGTCTGCCTTCATAGGTGCATCGGCTAACTGATCTGCAATCACCTGTCCTTTTATATCCTTCCTCTTGACATACTGAATGTCATACTTGCTAAGTATCATAACCCATTTAGCCAATCGGCATGTTAATGTTGCCTTACTTACGAGGTATTTGAGTGGATCAATCTTTGCAATTAACATTATTTGTCGATTGACCATATAGTGCCAAATTTTTTGGGTAGCAAAGACTACCGCAAGACAAGCATGTTCTATGTTGTTGTAGTTCATTTCATAGCCCACTAAGGTACGACTGATGTAATAGACTGCTCTCTCATGACCTTGATCATCGTGTTGTGCAAGAAGAGCCCATAATGCTGATTGAGTTGCTAAAATGTATAGTATCAATGGTTTTGCCTCTGTAGGTGGCATTAAGACTAGTGGAGTGAGAAAATAGTCCTTAATTTTCTGGAAGGCTTCCTGACATTTAGGTGTCCACACAAATGGTACTCCTTTCTTGAGTAGATGCTGAAATGGGTGTATTTTATCTGCTAGTTGTACTATGAAATGCCTAATAGATTGTAATCTTCCTTGTAGGGTTCTGAGTTGACCAATGCTGACTGGAGGAGGCAATTCTATAATGGCTCTTACTTTCTCTGGATCTACTTCAATGCCTCGTCCGGAGATGATATACCCTAATAGTTTCCCTGATTTCACTCCAAAGACACACTTCTTCGGATTTAGCCTGACATTGTAATTCTCTAGCCTCTGGAATATCTTGTCTAAAACCTTCAAATGATCTTCCCTTGTTTCTTATTTAGCTATAATGTCATCTACATAATCTTCCATGAGAGTATGTACAAATTCATGGAAAATCATAGTCATTGCCCATTGATAGGTAGCTCCTGCATTCTTAAGGCCAAACGGCATAACATTCCAATAGTATGTGCCCCATGGACACGTGAAATTTCTCTTGTGTTGGTCTTCAGCTGCTATTTTAATTTGGTTATATCTAGAGAAACCATCCATGAGGGATACCATCTCGTATCTTACTGTAAGATCTACTATCATGTCAATGTTCGACAACGGGAAGTCATCCTTAGGACATGCCTTATTGATGTCTCTAAAGTTTGTGCATATGCGAATGCCCCCAGTTGGTTTAGTCACTGGTACAAGATTTGATATCCAATCTGCATAGTCGATTGTCCTTATGAATCCTACATCCAAGAGTTTCTTAAGTTCTACCTTAACCACTAGAGAAATTTGCGGATGCATTTTCCTCAACTTCTGTTTGACTGGCTTAATACCTAGTTGTAGTGGTAGATGGTGCAATATTAGGTCTGGATCAAGCCCGGGCATGTCAGCATATGACCATGCAAATTTTATCTGTCTCTTCGTGAAGAAGTCCTTAAACTCAAGTTTTTCTGTCTTTGTTAAAGAAGCTACAAAATATACCTTCTAAGGATTCTCTTATGTACCTATGTTGACTTCAACAGATTCTTCTACTAGCATCAGTGACTTTTCCTGTTCAACGGGGAGAATATTTAAACCTCTATCCTTGGGTGCCTTTGAGAGGTTTTTTCCCTCGAATACGTCCTTTATTTTGACTTTTTCTTCATCCAAAGGCGCCTTTCAGTTTTCACCTAGGGACTCATCATTTTTCTTTTCATTGTCTTTTTTCTTTTTATTCTCATTTTTGCAACTAGAGGTGTAAATAGACTCCCCAAAAAATTCTTTGTTGTCCAAGTCTATGGTAAAACCTGCTTTATGATCCCCTCATGGTATGCCTTCTCTAAGTCCCATGAACTCAACAATTGCTTCGCCGTTCTCGAATGTATCTATGATAGGTGTACCTTGTTGATCCCAGTCGATAAGTTCGGGATATATAACGGGCATGTCATCATTGGAATTTTTAAAGGTAGCTACTGACAAGCTGAATATAGAATGGTTGACATGGTCACAGAATTTTTGGACTCACTCCTTCTTATTCTTCTTCCTAGGGGTAGGTATACTCTGATGTGGGACTATTGTAAGGGTTGAGTCGTCAGAAGATGGTTCGTCAAATGCCCAAGATGCATGATCAAGGGTTTCCCAATAATAGTTCTTTTTCCATTCTTCTTTGGACAAGTGTTTCCTAGGACGAGGACTAGATGGTTTTGGCACAGGTTTTGTCTTTAGGTCCAATTCTCCAAATAGAGCATCTATGTTCATCGTACTGGTAGATGAAAGGGAATCCCATTCACAATCACTTGAGTAAGGGGATTCATCGTAAACTGGAGGTTTGTCATAAACTGGGGGAAGTGGTTCATGAGATATCTCGATGTATGTGCAAGCACTCACTTCCTCTTGAAATGATGGTGAAGTACCAAGAAACCCAATTCTAAGCGGTTGACACCCTAGCCCTAGGTATTTTGGTAGTGGTGAGACAGTGATCGGTTCCATCCTTCCATTTTGATATAATCCTAGCCCACTGTGCCCATCATAGCCTTCATTTTGCATTATCTTAAAGCCTTTTCCATATTGGTCCTTAGCTATTTGAATAGACGGGGAGGGGTATTCATTGTCCTCTTGATACAACCAGGAATCACCTTGATCCACAATTTCTTCACTTAACTCTCCCCATTTTGTCAATGTCATTGTAGGGGGAACATGAAATGTGACCACTGACTGTCTTCTATCTGCCATGGGTAAGCCATATGCCTTAGGTGGAATCAGTTGACTGACATAGTATGATGCCTTTATATGATATTCGCTACAGCCACTTGTCTTGGATCTCGAGCTTAGGACTGGATGATGGTGGTTTGAATGAAATGGACTTAGTGAGATGTGATGGGTCAACGTATAGGGATAAAGTGGGTGATAAAGCTTCTTGGTTAACTGGTACTTGTCATTGTGTAATTTCCCTTAGGCTTGTACAGTATTGAAAAGGATCTGGATCACCATCAATGGTGATCTCTGTGTCATTATACGAGAACTTAAGACATTGGTGATATGTTGAAGGTACAACTTTCATTGCGTGTACCCAAGGTCTACCTAACAACAAGTTGTACGGAAGGGTGAGATCCAAGACTTGGAAGCTGGTGTTCATGATCGCTGGGCCAATTCTTATAGGGAGTGTGACAACTCCTTTGGATGATCTTTCCTCATCATCGTAAGCCTTGATGACTATACTCTTAGAGGTGTCTACACAGTCTTCTGAGAATCCTAATGCCTTAACCAATTTTAGGGTACACAGGTTCAAACCTGCTCCTCCGTCTACCAAGACTCGTTGGACTTTGGTTTGATAGACTAAGACTTCAAGATGTAAGGGGTCATTATGATCAGACTTTTCAGTTGAGTAATCTTGTTGGGAAAATGTGGCATGATGCGAGTTGGTCAAGTATCCCACCATTTCTTTGAAACGATTGACATCTAAGTCTATAGGAACAGTTGTGTTCTATAGAGCTTTGTCAAGAATGGTTTGATGCTTAGGTGATAAAGTCAACAATTCCAAGATAGATATTTGCGCGGGGGTTTTACTCAATTGATCAAGAAGGTTGTACTTAAACTTGGAAGTTTGCATAGATGGCTCAGAAGAAGGACCTGGAATAGTAATCTTAGTTTTGCATGTGTTCACATTACATTCCGGATGCTTCTTAATGATGATGGTATTGATGTTCTCATTTGCTACTCAGAGGTAATTTATGATCATTCCTTTACTATAGTCATACTTGGTATTGGTATAATTGGCTGATGGATTATTCTTGGGTCCCGAACTGGAGGCTTTTCCTTTTGTGTGGTCATGTAACAGGTCTGTGAAGACCTTATGATCACTGTTCTTGGTGTTTTTCTACCCACCGACCTCTATGGTTCTGTTTTCAACAAAGTCTTGTATAATATTCTTGAGTTGGTGACATTATTGTAGGTTGTGTCCTTTCGTTCGATGATAGTCACAAAAAGAGTTATCATCCCACCATGAAGGTTTGAACTATCCAGGATCATACTCTCTTGGTTCCAAAGGTTTGTGAGATTATGTTTAATCAACTCTTTGAAAATAGTCTCGATTGGTTGTCCTAAAGGTGTAAATTCACGTGTAGGAAATCTCCTTTGTGGTCGTTGTTGCTATGAATTTTGGACATAATTTGTTGTTTGATCTGGACTATTCATCATGTCTTGATTGGAATTGTAACCTCTAAGTGTGATAACTGGTCCCATATGTATGTGTTTAGCATCAACAATGCTGTCATTTGTAACATTTTTGTTTCTAGACCAGAATTTGTTTCTATCGTTTGGTACATTCTGATGTTGGACAACCAGATTTATGCCCGGTACCTTAATTTCTCCTTTGTCTATAAGGCCTTTCTCAAGGATGATGCCCTTTTGTACCAAGTCTAAGAATGAAGTACAACAGTGTACCCTTAAATCAATTCACAGTTTTGGGTTGATGTTTTCTAAGAATATCGTGACCTTTTGCTTTTCCGATATTTCAACTGGACATCTATTAGCTAGACTTCTCCATCTCTGGAAGAAAGTGGTGAAATTTTCGTCGTCTTCTTGTGTTGTGTGGCACAAGGTTGCTATTGTTACTTCATTGTCTATGTTAAAGGCAAAATGTTCGACAAACTTCTCAGCTAATTCGGCCCAGGATCGTATGCCATATGGTAATTTAGAAAACCATTCCAGTCCTATCCCGACAAGGGTTCGTGGAAATAGTCTCATCAAGTATGTGCGGTCATACAATATGTCCATGTATGTTGTTGATAATTGTCGAATGTGTTCCAAAGGATTCTTTCTCCCATTATACTTAGGCAAAATCGGTATAATGTATCCATGGGGGAAAGGTGTCATATAAAGCACTTTGTCAAATGGACATGGACATAGTTCTTGCGCTGAGATAGTTCGTTTGCCTAACATAGACATGTTGTCCATCTATTGTTGAAGATTTTGCATTTGGTTTTGAAGGACATCTACTTGCGTCAAGGACATGGTGTTTGCATTGTTTCGATCAATGTAGGTGTTCTGATATGCCATGTTCTGTGACGGGTTGTGATTTGGCGAGGGAATATATCTTGTTAGAATGTTCTGATTTGGTATAGGGATATTCCCTGTCTGAATGGTCTGATTTGGTATAGGAATATTCCCGCCAACTTTGGATCTCTTACCAGTCGTATGGTGCTAAAGGGGTTGGAGGAAGTTGCCCCCGTAGTAAATTGTAAACCTTGTGTTATGTTGAAAGGGATTATGCTTACAATTGACGATGTCTGAGAAGATATGCTAGTTGGTATCGCTGCGGTAATTTGGGGAATAGAAACACTTGATGTCACAGTTTGCGTTGGTTGAGTAGACTGTGTTTGCAAAGTACGAATATCAAATCCTATGGGTGGTTTGGCACCTTCTGCTAGCAACTTTGCTAGATATCGTTGGGGATCATTTGCCAAACACTCATCCATAAAGGATGCAAATTCAGGATCTTGTACTGCTGCGTCTATGTCCTCTATGTATATTTGTCCATGTGTGTCTCTAGTGACATGTTTTTGAAGCAAAGGTTTGTGTGGTCTTTTACTTCCTAACAGTTGATTTCCGAATGGATTGATGAATTCGTTGGGGTCTGTCATTGCTTTATGTTTCTTTTTGGACCTTGTTTCGACCATGAAAAAGTTTCTCAAAAAGGGGTAATGCAGACTACGTCTAAAAACTAATATGACCTATGTCTATGTTTTTGGATTTTTTTGACAATAAATGATGTTGCTAAAATGGTTTCTAAAAAGACATATACTAAAATGACGTATGATAGGATGGACAATATGCAAAATTTTGAGTACACTATGACGATAAATGAGTCTAAGACGGGTATAACCTACCACATATGGAATAAATGCATGCAAAGATTTGTTTTTGACCAAGGAACCTGATTGTATGACAAGGACAGTTGACAAGGTGAATTTTCCAAACTAGACTGTTGAGCTGAAAAGATCCACTAAATGGGACTAAAGTGACTAGGTTCAATGATTGTGACAAACCGAAACATGAACGTTTCCAATGACGAGGAAAGTTATCTATTATGTGATATGCAATTTCCTAGGAAGTATCTATATGCATGCAACTTAGGATGACAATGACTAAGACGTTTACTATGACTAAGACATATATGACACCTAATGATGCAATGTTTTTTTAGCAAAATTTATCAATTTCTATCCAAGGTTGATCTGAAGAACCAGAAGCAAATAGTGACAATGATGTTTCAGACTCAATTTGTGGTTTTTGAAGTTTTTTGTTGATAGACAAATGCGGTTCACCTAACAGTTGCGGTTCAAATGTTGACAGATGCGGTTTTTGACTGTGCATGCGGTGTTTCTGACAGTTGCGGTTTTTCCTATGACAAATGTGGTTTACCAATACACATGCGGTTCTAATTCTAGACTCTGTAAACCTAAATTTTTTGATAGACACTTGCGGCTTGAAAATTGACAGATGCAGTTTGCATGCACACATGCGACTCAAAATATGACAGTTGCAACTCGTAATATCCAGACTGTGAATAATGAATGTTTTGACAGACACATGTGGTTTTTCCCCTAACAAATGTGACTCTCTAAGACAGATGCAATGTTTAAACTGACAATTGTGACTCAATTTTCTGACAGTTGAAATTTTCTCGAAAGTCATTTTGATTACTTAGTTTGTTGATCAAGATTTTGACGAATACAACAGAAAACAAACACAGCAATCAATGTATTTTCAGTTTTTGTGATGATAGACTTGTTAAGACTCGAAAAACATTTACAACCTAGGCTTTTTGGACAATACTTGTTGAGTTCTTACTTGGATTTCTCCAGCTATGCATATTTATGGTGAATAACTAGTAGCTTGACCCCACTGGCTCCCCTCCACGACACTCAATTATACAGGGCAGCCAAGCTACTGTACCCATGAAACTCCCATGGCATACATTTCATTTTTACACATAAACCGTAAGAATGTAAGACGGCTTCACAGGGCCGACCCTACTGCGCCAACAAGTAGGTAGGATTTTGGTAACTCTACAACAAGGTGTTTAATAAGGGCATTCCATACATGGGGCACTATCAAACGTCGGTGAGAGTCCATTTCTGTCCATCTCGTCAGAATAGTGAGCGTGATTTCTGGGCTTTCCCCAAAAATCCATTTTTATATACCGGGTGGAAGTCGCTTGGCTTTAGCGTGTTACAGGTTTGAGTCATCTTGGGGTGAGTACTTTTTCCCACCAAGATAGGCCCAAGTTCTAGAGTTAGTAACCATTTCTCTTACACCCAGGATCGCATGACTACGCAAGGGGAGAGGATACTCCGATATACTGAATCGTAAGGGTGACAAATATGTGCAACGCACCAGAAAAAGTAGACAATAATTCTTTTTAATCCAAATGACAATTATCTATCTACCAAACAAAAAAGTTCTTTTTAATCCACATGATAATTATCTATCTACCAAAAAAAAGCTTGCTCAATAAATAAACACAAAGGCATTAGGCCCTACATGCAAATTTATTAGTAGTTCATTGTTCTTGTCTTCGGCTTCCGTCCTGCAAAAAAGATTGTCTTTGGTTTTTAATTGTCTTCTATGCTTCGTCCTGCAAACACTATGTTATTCCACCTTAACACAACTATAAACAAATATTAGCGAAAATCAAAACAACCTAAAAAGTGAAAATGGAAATATGAATGTACAGAAATCAATAAAAAAGTGGAAAAGATTTACCAGCCAGATGCGGCTTTTGGAGCCACAGATGCGGTTCGATGTTGACAGGCGGATGCGGTTCATGACTTCATGGATGCGGTTTGGTATGATGGATGTGTCATTGTTTTTAGTAGATGTGGCTTGTGGATACAGATGTGTCATTTTTCTGAACAGATGCGGTGCGCCATACGAAAACCTACAAAAAAAAGAGAAAAATGAAAAAACGAAAAGACGAAAAGATGTGCAAATTTTGAAGCGTGTTCACGTCGGGTTCACCAAATGTAATAGTAGATTAAAAGATTATCTTTGATATGATGAGATGGATAATCTGCAACTAGGATAAACAATGTTAATCCTAATCTAAATAATAATCTAAAATCAAACAACAAAGAACGCGGAAATAAACATAACAACTAAACAAATTAATGGAAAGCTCTCACCGAATATGCGTTCACTCCTTCGAATTATCTCGATTGTTCTTCTTCATTTTGTCTTTTCAATATTCTTGCCCTCAGATTTCTGTCTTTGAATGCAAGCATAACTTCGTCGAGTGTCTAAGCAAAATATCGAAGATAAGTCTCTTCTCAAAAGTGTATGATTTCGGGAGGAGGAATAATGATAATGACAGGCCATTTTATAGGTTTTGGGTTTTCGAACGATTGGCTCAGATTGAAAGAGAGATCGACGGATGAGATTAATGAATGTCATACGATGTGAAATATGTCTCAGATAGAACGTGAGTTAGAACACGAGTTCAAGAAAGACTAAAGATAGAGACTAAGTTAGAACACGAGTTCAAGATCCTAATCTTCAAAAATAGAAGAAATAGACTGTATGTAAAATACAAAGTTAGAACTCAAAGACTAATGCATTCGAATGCAAACAGGAGTTAGAACTAGTTAATCGACTAGTTGTGACAGAGAGTCTTCTCGCAGAGATAAACAGGTGTTGTATCCGGAGATAACTAGAGAACTAAAAATAGATCTCAAGTTCAAAGGTGAGTGAATGACTTAGATAACTGATTGATAGAAGAATGTCACATAAATTATTAAATATGAATTAAATGTTAATTTAATTCAACATTCAAAAATAAGAGACTTTAATTAAATAAATAAAGATAATTTATTTAATTTGACTGTTGAAAAGGATAATATAAATAATTAAATAATGAATATTTAATTATAGATAAAGGGGGTTAAATGAATAATTAAATAAAGATATTTAATTATAGTTGGAAAAGTATGATAAAGGGGTAATTAAATAATAAATTATTTAATTGATAGATAAAGGGGAAAGAATTAATTTGTTAGCGACATAATTAAATAAATATGATTTATTTAATTAATCAAGTTGACTAAAGGGTGATAATAAATTAATGAATTAATTAAAAAGGGGTATTTAATTAATAGAGGAAATATGTGTTAGAAAGGTTAATTAAATAATTAACATTATTTAATCAAGACCACGGACTATAGAAAATCATGTTGAATGTGTACTCGCAGGCCTAGACCAATTTTCGGTATCTACATGGTCCATTTCCAAGTCTCACATAAATGCTTTGTATAAGTCTTAAGGGGCAGTATTCAACCATCACACACTTTCACAATGGTTGCCTTTAATAATTATTTAATAAATATATTTATTCTTCCCGTTTTAAAAATATTTTATATAAATACTCTTTATTAATGCTCATTTAATCAAAGAAGCATAATATCCTTTATTTTTGTATCTTCCTTTTAATTTTAAAGGGTTATTTCATGGAGAAATAACTTTCTTTCACTTTGGGAAAAAGTCTCATTGTATGACCTATGTGACGTTTACAAGACCCATGTCACATGTACAAATTCTCATATTTTGTGTACAAAGGCGCATGCCTATGTACACTTTTGGAGGACGTGCATTATTTAAAGGGATTGATTAAGGTTAGGACTATACAAGTGGAGATTAGTGGGATAATAGATGTTAGCCCACTTAATGACGAGTGATAAGAGAATTAAATAAATAGATATATTTATTTAATTTTTGGAATGAGGATGGGGAACTTAAATAAATTTTTAGATTTATTTATCTAAAGGTGGACTATAGAGGAAGGGTGATTAAATTATTAAATTCTAGGAATAAGACTGGGTGAATAGTGGTGAATAGGAATTTTATTAAATAAAATAATAAATATTATTTAATTAATAATGATTAAATACTAAGAATATGATCAAGTGAATAGTGATGAATAGTGGATGAATAATAATTTTATTTATTAAATAATCAAATATTATTTAATTAATAATGAGATGAAGATTAGATAATTAATCAAATAAATAGGGATTTATTCAATCAATTATAGAGGAAATGGTCAGGAGATTAGTTGAAATGGTTAGGTGATTAGTTGAAATGATGATGTGTCAATTTCAAGTGTCTACACCACCCTCTTCCATTTTACACTTTCTTACCCTACAATTCAAGAAATTGAAATAATATTATTAAGAACTTGCAACAACCATCATATAGCTATCACTCACATGTTAAATATTTAACAACAAAGTAGATAACATCAATAAGTCACATTGGACAATATGTATGTCATCACTAACTAACTATCAAAGCATAAAAACTAATATGAGGCACTTGAAATAATTTCTTAGGTGAATAAAAATTTGGCAATGGCTTAGGGAACTAATGCACCTCACCAATTAAAATTTGATCAATAACTCAAGACTATACTAACCTTAGATGAAAATAGGTATTGAGCTACCTGGCATTTATAAGATTGTCTACCACCATATTATTTTCTCTAAAATAATGATTAATAGAAAGAGATTTAAAGCTTCTACCGATTAGGTTTTCTTCTTCAATAATGATTTGAAGATGCCAATCCAACAATATTTTCCTTTGCGACCACTAATAATGAGAAATGAACCAGCTTCAATTTTAAGTTAATTACACCATATTCCCTTTGTCAATTTAACACTTCCCAAAAGTATTATAGCTTTAAACTCATCCAAGAGTGCTATAGCTTCAAACTCATTGTTAGATTTTATGCCAACAAAAATGGAGCCACATTTCATAAAATCACCTAAATGTTTACAAAGTACAAAAACCCACATCTATCAACCTTGGATTGCCTTTGGACTCTCCATTGAAATATATTTTTAGAGCACCTACCTTATGAGGATGTCATTTGTTTGAATTTGTACATTTCTTATTAACTATTAACCCATTAATGAATGTGTTTTGTTATCTTTTCCATCTTCACTATAAAGGATAATAAATTTATGAATATTATTACATAATCTTCAATGATTATGATAGAAAATACTTTTCTTCTAAATCATAAAAATCAAATAACTATAAAGTTTAAAAAAAAAAAAAATTACAATATATTTTATAATAATATACAAATATTATATAAATTGAAAAGGTTTCAACAAAACAACAACCCAATTTTCTACATGAGTAGTAAGGCTTATTATTTCACTCCAATCAACATTTATCTATGTGTTTTCTTCCTACCAAATCAATTTCACGATTCCCTCTATTTGTCTTCATCAACATTGTTGTCGCTTTCATATTTGCCAAATATGGCATATAACTACCATGTGCATCTCCTATCTAATCGATCATCCAATTGATTTCTCAACACCTTAGACATTGTGCATACCAAAAAAACCAATTTCTAAAAAAGAATAACACTACTAAAAGAAAGTAACATAAGTTGCATAATGTTTGAATTTAGACATCCTTTCCATTTCAATTTCATTCCCTTCTCAGAGATTACCAAACTCAAACATTTCCAAAACATCCCAACAAACTTTAATTTGACGTCACCTATCGACACACCCACTACATTTTTTAACAACACAAATACTAGTCATTCTAAAATTAAAAATGTACAAATAAATGACATAAACAATCATGATGAAGATGAGATCAAGCATGACACATAAATACCCATTAAATAACAAGTCAAAAGGATTGAATTTGATTAAACAAAGAACATACATCCAAAGCCATTAACAATAGGCCCACAAGCATGAAGCCATGCCTATAGAAGAGCCCACTTAGACCATTATCAACACAAGCAATGACTCATGTGTGATGGCAATGGAGAAAACAAAAGGAAAAAGTACTTAAAATAGTTCCATATCTAGAATAAACAATGTGACCATGAAAATTAAAAGTGGGGGAAAAAGGTCTGTGCCGTAGAGAATACTTTTATTATCCCCCAAATCTAATGACATCTTAACTTGTCAAAGAAAAAGTGTACAACTTTCATGCATTTAGACCAGAATGAAAAGTACATGGCAATTTCCCTTTGCATCCACTTTTCTTAGAATAAATTTGTATAGGTATCATAAGTACATGTTACGCAACGTTGAGGTTTGAATAACCCAAAAGGATAATTGTGACATATAGGCTGACGTCATACCATCAGCTTGCCCACCACTAGGACAAAGGAATTGCCTAATCAAAATTAAATGGGATGAATTAAATCTAGGGGCCTTTAAGATCAAGTTGGGTCCCACCATGATAACTACCTTTGTATGAAAGAGAGGTATCTCATGGGAAAGTGAAGATGTCAATTTTGGATGATTACATTTGGGTTTAAAGATTTCATTTGTTATATAAAAGTAGTAGGTTAATATTTATGTAATTGAGTTGTTTTTATTAAAAATGAATTAAAATTTTAAATATGGAAATTTAATAATTTTGACGGAAAGTAGTTCATGACTTAAAAAAATTAATTAGGTACTAGATAGATGATGAGTTTTAAAGCAAACACTTTTATTTTTATTTTGGAATTATATCTTTATTACAAATTTCTATGGGTGGAAATGATTCAAGATGGAGTCATGTGAAAATGTCAGTTTTAGTGTTTGATTATTGGGTGGATGATAAAGTTATAGCGAATAATAATAGAATTGTGGTTTTTATCTCTTATAGTACTTAATGAGATGTTGAAAATAAATAGAAAGATGTCTTTTAAAAGTGTTGTTTAAGGTAAATAAATGTATACAATTATTAACAATTTGATTATTTTAAATAATAAAGTTGTTTTGGAATTTTTTTACAATTTTCTTTTTAAAATTGATAAAGGTGTAAGAATTTATCATTTGTGATACTATTAAGATGTTCTATTATAATATATAATCAGTGGTTCAAACGTTGTATATGTTATCATATTTAAGCTGGTGAAGCTTTGATAGAATGAAAATGACATGCACTTTGCCCTTGTTCAATCTTATACTTGCAAAAGTGATGCCCATAACTATTGTTTTAACCCATCTATAGTTACAAACTTTTTTTCCTACCTTTATCCCTAGTCTTTAGACTTCAATTTGTCTTTGTTATCTAGACTTGATGATGTCTAAAGACATCATTAGAGCTTGTTGTGCAAGGCATGGGAGTGACTTGCTCCACTTCTTTTGCCTTAATCAAGCTCTTGGATTGTTTTAATGATTTTGAACAAATTAGCAGATGCTCCAATTAAAATACAAATGTATGTAATGTCCTTGTGACTCATATGTTGGTGTGGTGCTCCTTAAATACTCTAGTGCCTAGATGATAATGTTATCATACTCCACTTGGATGATTAAAATGAATTAGGTATTATCCTTTAAATAATAGCCTTGCACCACAATTTTAATATTTCATGTGGGTCATAGTTAAAACTAAATTTGGAAGTTTGGCAGTTAAAACCACATGTGTGGTTTTGAACTAGGTTTATAACTGGAACTATAGTTTTAAACTAGGGTAAAAATGACAATTATGAAGGTTAGGTCCAAACCACTTGGGAGTAGGAACTCATAATTTGATATAGTAGAGGTTGTATGCGAACTCTTAAACATAAATATGTAACTTAGAAACTAGTATATTAAATTTGAGATAAATTATCAAATTGGGTCATGTAGACACTTAAAATTGTCCCGAGCTTATGATGACATTTTCTGACTAATTTCTCATCTAATTCTTCATTTAACCCTAGTTCTTCGTCTAACCATAATTCTTCATCTAACCCTAGCTCTTCGTCTAACAATAATTCTTTGTCTAGCCCTAATCTAATTTCACTCTCTTTTTACACACATAATTAAATATTTATTATTATTTAATTATATTAATGTCTTCCATTTCATTAACCTATCCAATTAAATAATTATTATTTAATTATTAGCATTTCCTTTGATTAAATAAATAATTTCTATTTATTTAATCTCACTAATATAATGATTAATTAAATTATTTAAATTTAATTAATTATCCATGGTTTTGAAAATAGATGATTTTTCATTTATTTTTAAATTTCAAAAAATGAACTCTTATATTTCTCCATGATTTTCAAAAAATGAACTCTTACACACCTCCACTAATTTCAAAATTTAAACTCTTCCAAAATACCACTAATTTAGCTAATTTTCTTCCACCCACTAATTTTGCTTCCATCCCACTAATTTCTCCAATCACATGGCACTAATTTCGAATCTAAAAATGAGCAAGTTTCCTATGAATTTTGTCTCATGCGATCTTGATCCTTCATACTTCTCTTGATCTCGTTTGTTCATTTCGCCACCACTTCATCTATAAATTCAGACTTGGAATTCTTCATTTCTCTAACCACCATCTTCAAACTTTTATCGTTACTATCATCTTGAGTCAATTGATTTATGCACTCCAAAAACTGAGAGCAACATGTCACAAATCTTCAAAAGTGGAGAAGAGAAGAGTAGTGGAGATCAACCGATGAAGGTACATAAAGGTATACTTTGCTTTGTTTGTTTGCATTTAATTTCCTTTATGCTGATTTGTGCTTCATTGTTTTGGATTTGATTTTATAAGCTTATTTCTAATAGATTGGTGGTTGTTGTCAAGGATTTAAGCTTCAAATTTTGAATTTTCAAATCCATATACGTCCAAATCAAATGGGGAAAATACTAAAGATGCACTTTTAACCATCGTATTTTGTCTCCACATTAACTTGCATATGAACTACTGTGAATCATACATGTCAATGTAAACAAGTAGTTAACACAAAAGTAAATATCAAGCACATAGAAAAGGATATGGATATGGACGAAGATATACATTTAATCTTTGTAACAATAATTGGAAGGAATCAGAGGTTCAATATTTCCTACACTAATCTAAGTGCAGAGTAATGTGTAAAACTAATTTATTAATCTTATAATTACAATAGAAAATAATACAAACACACTATACCATAACACATAGGTTTACGTAGGGGAAACCCTTTTGGGAGAAAAACCCCACACTCTAAGAAAAACTAATTATATTAATAGGAACAGTGAGGTTACATTACAAATTCCAACTCATGCCTTCATAGGAGTATCACCAAAATTTAAAACGAGAGCAACTTTATTAATATAGTGCATCTACAAATCAACCATATTAAATTCCAACCTTAAGCACTAATAAATGGGTAAGTGCTAAAACCACAAACCACCTAAGGATTCCCAAAACCATGAGAAATTTTAAACTCTAAATGTGATGCCATATTTGGCCCATATTTCAAATCCCAAGTTGGTCATGGTATTCTAGGTTATTTTTAGGATATGATCTTAAAAATATTATATCATAAAATATATGTGTAACTCCTCAATTTGGGTGCCCCCATTTTGGTATATTCAAACTCATTCAAAGATGTCTTATGACATATCATAATATTGTTTAAGATTCTAATATAACTGCCTTGTCTCTCATGTGTTATAGAATCCACCATAAGTAAACAATGTCATAAGGTTTTCTTACATGTTAAATTATGACATTCAATTTTTTATACACTTCCCAAAGCATCTAAAAAATAGAAAATAATGTCAACATGAGATAGGATGGCCCATTTACCATAAGAGGCCTAAAACAAAAAATAAAATAAAAAATTAATAAATATGAACATTAGGGTGCAATGCTGAGACACCTTTCCATAATAACTACATCCTAAAATCTCTAAGCACAAAATTCCATGAGAATCTAACAGAAATATTAAATAAGCATCAACAACTACTTAGTGATGTCAATGATCGATACATAAATATAAAAAGAGATGAAAGTTATGAAGGAGCCGACAAAATCAACATAAAATTTATATGGAGTTGTAAAGGAGTCAAAAAAATAAATTAATCTAAGGCTATGAAGGAACCATCACAACTACAATAACATAATATTGCATTGGGAAGGAGTTGTCACAACTAGAACAAAATGGTACTGATATGAAGGAGCCATCATAATAGAAAAATTTTGGGTTACAAATCAGTTATCATAACTAAAATAAAGTGTTGTAGGGCTATGAAGGCATCATCAAAGGAGAATTAATGATATCACATACCCTTCCAATTGGATGTATGTAAAGAATGTAAGGAATTGGAGGAGAGGAGAAAAATTAAATTATAAATATATGATCATGTAAATATTAATAACTATGTAATAAGTGTCATAGATATCATCATTTGTTAAAAATAAGATTAAATAATAAGATATAAGCTTGAAAACATATATAATAAAATCCAACATAAGTTATTTTGAATGTTTCCCCTAAAGTTAATGATAGTGATCAAGTGATAATAGCCAAAATATAAGGTAGAAATATGTTGACATAAATATTTCATGTCAGCAAAAATTATATGTCATATGAAATGTAAAATTATAATCATCATATAAGTGTGTGAACATATGATAATAATGTAGTAATAATGATCATCAATGAAGAGAAAATAATATAAAGGGATTTCCCCAAGTGGGGGGACATAACATGTAACATAAGCAACAAAAACATGTGAAAGACATCCTAGTAGACAAGACATAATATAGAACATGAAATTAGAATAAATTCATAACAAGGTATAAGCTCAATAATGTAAAAAAAAAAGGAGAATACAAGAGAGATGAGGAGCACAACAAACATGGCTCAATTAAAGAAACTAGTTGAAGCCTAAATGTAAATAAATAAGCTATTTTTTGGTCAATGTGATGACAATGGTTTCTAATCAATACATAAATTTACAACACCAAAAATCTATATAGAAAATATAGAATAAACACACATATAAATACAAGAAATAAGTGACATGAAACACACATGTTCATAGTCATGTATGTCAACTTGCACCATTAAAGGAGTATTTGCATCATCCAAATATTTTAACTAAGAATATGAAGAATGATAAATATTTTAAAGTAAAGGAAAATAAAAGAAGCAAAAAATAAAGTCTCAACCAATTTTGTTAGAAGAATATTCCCCATAAGGTCATCCTCATCCCAATCATGAATACAAAGGTCCTCAAACTAAAATTATATTAAAAACATTAATGCTTATATTAGAACAAAAACACATATAAACATTATAAATAAGTGACATGAAAAATATAATACATGTTCATAGTCATGTATGTTAACCAGCACCACTAAAGGTGTATTTTCATCATCCATGTTTTAACTACAAACATGAATAATGAAAAAATATAAAAGTAAAGAAAAATAAATGAAGAAAAAACACAAAATGTCAACAAACTATGTTAGAATAATATTCCCCATAAGATCAACCTCATTCTAATCGTGAATACAAACATCCTTAATCTAAACCATTGTATCATATATTAATCACTCCTCATCCCTATATAAAATATAAATCTTAACAAATATGTTTGAAAGTGGCACCATTTATAACCATTGTTCATTTTGTTTGAATATATATTTTCTTCTAGATTTTAGATTTTTTAATATTTATCTCTGTCTCAATAACCCAATTAGATTGAGCTCCTTAGATGATAAAGGAAATTTATATCTTTAATTCATAATAACTTTTTTGTTTTCATCTTTTATTGGTACATGTGTAATTGATTCTTTATATGGATCCCTTATAGGCATAGAAATATCCAATCCCTTATTTATTCTAATAAAAGGAATGCACACTAATTTCTAATTGATACTTGTAGGTTTATGTGGTCTTAAAAACTATTGGTTTTTTCTTCTTTTTCTCACCAATGTTCTTGTGAAATTTATACAAATCATGAAAATTGTCATTATGTTTATATGATGGATCTTTAGGTACTTTTACAAATATATCCATAGTAAATAATTCAATTTTGATAAAGGTATATATAGATCTCTAGAAATTACAACCATTTCATCTTTTGTAAAAATATTTTATGAATTAATGTAACATTGAAGGTACCACTTGATATTATTCTATCCATGGACGCTTTAGTAAAACTTGCAATCTATCTGAAGAGGAATGGTATGACATAAAATAGGCACTTATTTTGGACCCACTACTAAAGGAAAAATAAAACATTCCATAGTTTTAATCAATACACAATTATTTATTTTAATTAACACCCTTAAATGTGTATATGTGTTATTAAAAATTATGATTGAATGAAAATTATTCCATATATGCATTATATTAACAAACATGATCTATAAGTATGTTATTAAATGGTTTGGAATACACATAACCTCTAACATATAAAGGACTATATAATTGTTATGTTGAGTCTCATCATATGAAAAAATAATAACCAACACAAAAGAAGGACAACCCTTACAACTTTCACTAAGCATAGCCTAATGTGATCTTCAAAATCATGTAAAACAATATTTTCAATTAAATCATTATATACATGTGCCACATGGTCCTCATGTAACTCCATAGTGTTATATTAATTTTGAGTAGAAAATGGATTAGTATAAATTTGTAAATTTTAATTAGGAGGAGAAATTAAATATTACCCCATCATTAACACCCTTGGCATGAATTATTTTATTTCCAAACATATATTGAATATTATGCTCAAGTACCATATAACACTGAGTATCATGTAGACGTAACTTTAAATGTATATAATGGTCTAATTTTCCTAGGAAGTGCCTTCATATTTGAATGAATTGAAATTTTGAAGCACATTATTCAAAATCTTATGAAATATTTTATAAATTTTAGGCTCAATAGCAATGACATTGGAAGATGTAGTAACATGATTAGCATTAGGCCTTTTCTCTTATTTTTTAGTACCCTTTTGGAAACTATTTTTATTTTGAAACTAAGAATGGTGAGATGATGTAGAATAAACATTAAATAATACATACTTAAGTGTGTTAACCTATTGTAACTTTATCTCAAGATTCCCCACATTTGTACTTTAATACATGAAGGAAGCATAAATATTAAGATACACACTTCACTAAATAGTGAGATACAATCTCTTAACAAAAATGCTTTTAATTTAATAAATGAGGTTTTGTTAATGTGTATTAGCACACAAGTATTAGAATCTAATAATAATATTATGTGTGTGCTTATTGGCCCCATGTTTATGTAGAGAAGGGGGACTCACTACTCATGAGTCTCTTTATTTTCAAGAGAATCCTAAGGGGCGAACTGCCCTAAACTACCTCAAGGAACAATGCGAGAGTTCTAGAATCAGAAAGAGTAAATCACAGAGGTTTTCTGGATAGACTAACAAGCTCTCGACCAAAGGACACTAGCATGGAATAAGGATGACAACACGGTGCGCTGACATCCTAGAGGTACACTGGTGTCTCGTACAGACTAGAAAGTGAGAATATTCCAAAAAATGAAAAAGTGAATACTAGCAATCTAATTACTAAGAACTTTCAGAATGTGGGAAAATGATATAATGTAAGAGAACTGAAACAAAGTGAAGTACAAAAGATAAAGAGAAGAAATAAATTGCATACAACCACCCAAGTGATGAAGCCTCCAGCAAGTGAATGTCTTCGATACCTACATGCGTAAGATCTAAAGAAAATGTTGGGGTTGTATAGGGGTTTGCCTCAGTCAAACCCCTATTTTGGTGTTCCCACCTCCACAGACAGCCAAATAGATAGAGAGATAAAGAAATGAAATGAATGAAAGAGTGATAAAATCAATCCCCACTCGAGGAGGAAAACCTGTATCATGAATTATAGTTGATAAAAGCAATCCCCACTCAAGGAGGAGAACCTGTATCACAAAATATAGATGCAATGGATGGGGGATGTGTGAAATCCCAAGATGCTCACAAGCACAAGATAAGGGAGGTATCACATGCAAGGCTTAAGGAAGCCAAAGAGGGAGAGCAAGATAGTTGCAAGAGCCGAGAGTGTTGTAGAGGGCATTGTAAGAGCTTGAGAGTGTTGTTGTAACAAGTTTTATGGAGCTATGTAAGAAAGATATAAATAGTAAGAGAGGATGAAAAGGTAGGAGCCAAAGATAGAGAGAAGATAGAAGCAAAAGTGAATTGAAAATATAGCATTTAAGGAAGGAAAAGAAGCTTCCCGAGCCGTTACAAGGCATCCTGATTCGTTACCACCGACAAAAGGAGTTATCTACACGACACGCTAGTGTCCAAACACATCATGCTACAAAACGATGAGAACAAGAAAAGCACAAGATTTGATACAAAGCTGACGTGCAAAGGTAGCTACTAAAAAGGGGTTTTTGAGCATCCTGAGAGGGAAAAGGTTGATGCAGGGGCTAAAATGATCCTACACAAGTTCCAGGGGAGTGGACACTAAAGCGGATACACAAATGCATGTGAAATTGCAAGGGGTGCAATTTTATGGCATTAAGGTTTATAATCAATCAAACCTAAAATAGTAACCTTCAAACTAGCATTAGCTCTAAATTATCATAAAATCACTAGCCAATTTTGAAAATAAATAAATAGACTCATGTGGAAGTGAATATAACCATTTAAAATATCCTTAAATATGAATATTAAAACCTTTTTAATTTTTTATTTAGGTGTTTTAGTGGTTGAGGTAGGTGCTTCCTATGTATGATTGTGTGTGCAAACGAAGTCAATTTAAAGTTACCTAAGGATGTATCCATCTATCCTAACCATAATTTATAACCACAAGAGTTGGGATGATCACCTAGACTAGAAACTAGACAAATGATGTACAAACTTGGAATGTGCAAGACTTGGAAATCAATAATCAACAAATTGACTAGGTATTAAAAACAAAGAACACTAAATATGTGGGTTTAGATGCACACCTTTGAGATGAAGTGGTCCAAATTGAATATGATTAAAATGATACTTTGATGCTATGTCTAAAATTTGGGACCTATTTTATCAAAAGGATAAGGCCACCCTATTCAAAATTACTTACTTGATAGAATTAACCAACTCTAACACTCACCATGATAGCATTGTTTAAGGGTGGCCTTGACAAGTGAGAAGATGGACTTCAAATTTGTGAAGGAGATTCATGATATAGTTTCTAAATCCTAAAAATTGTTCACCTATCAATGACTAATAGTAGGCATGAAATTTATAGTAAAACTCAAGAGGTCCTAATAAATATGAATGATATAGAGAATGCAAATTTAAGAATTAGAAATATTTCAAATAATAAATGAAATGATAGAGATACAAAATTAAGAGGAATTATCAATAACCCAATTAGGAATCATCCCAAAATATTTCAATTCCTAACCTACACTATAAGTATGAAAATAAATAACAAGCCTAGTGTTCCTAATTCATGAGAAAAAGTGAGATAAAATGAACAAATTGGAATGTTTTCATGTAATAAAAATATAATTTCTAAGAATAGGTAGGTTTGTGTGACTAATATAAATGTTTGATAGTAAATTGGACTGAACCTCAATTTTAAGGTTGAAAATAATAAGTGGCAACCGATAGGGAAACCCTACTAGACAACCAACAAAACAACCTTGACCTCCTAGGGTGACCTTGATCCTATCAAAATTCCTTCAAAAACTTTCATGAGGGGATATTGATCTACTTTTAGGGCCAATTTTCTTCTATAACTTTCTCTTAAAAAATTTAAAACTTTTTAAAGCTAACTTGTAAGTGCACATTCATCAAATGGAACCCTATAAAAACACAAGTTAAGGGGAATTATGCCTTAGTCACTCCCCTTGTGGTTTTTCAAGCATGGATCCACATCAAATTAATAGTAAATAATATTAAATAAAACTAATATATTCAAATAAATCATTCTAAATAAGATCATAACCATGAAAACCTATAGGATGATGGTAAAATATACATAGAAACTCAACAAGGAAACTAATATGGAAGACTAGTGTTGGGAAGGAGATGATGGTTCAATCCAAAATAGTATTGGAATTAAAAGATGATCGATAAAATCATGGGAAACCATAATTATAAAGAGTTCAATTAAGGTTTCAAGATATTATAATAGCCTACAACTCCTAAATGTGTCAAACAAAGCCTCGTGTTTACAAAAGGGTGGTGGGAAACATAATGAAATGGAAAAATGACTCTATGGTGACTTAATGGAAATGAAATGAGATTGGATAAAGTTTTAAAATATAAGGTAATAAGGTTCTTTTAATTTTTTAAGTTGAGAAAAACCAAGTGGAAATGGCAACACACTAAAGCAAAGGCTTCAATAATACAAATGGGAAGATGGGGAGTTAAGAAAATGGATTAAACGCTAATGCGAATAAATGGTGATGTGTAATAGGGATGTGGGAGAGCGTAATGAATATAATACTATAAAAAAATTGGAGAAAAGACTTATTTTAAATAAAAACCATAAAAGGAATTGTCCCGCCCTATTGAAATCTTAAAAATCAACCACCTATTATCGAATATCTTGTCAAAACATTTACCAATGGAAAAATGAAAAATTATCTAATACGCTAAGGGTGAAGATAGCTCACTCATAAAATAAATTGATCAATTTTCAAGTGTCACATGCGAGTAGAAGCTAAAATCATGTGAGAAACTCAAATTTTCCCTTTTTCTATGTAAAATAAGGTGAAGTTGGTCAATTTAAGGAGTTATCTTTGGGAATTCAAATGTGGAAACTTACTAGGCCCTATTAATTAATTATCTTGCATTTAAAAATTTTGGTAGGAGCATGAAAATTTAAGGCCATCCTATTAGGTGGAAAATGCTAGGTATTGTTCGAAAGGAAAATTAAGCCTAATTTTATATGGAACCTAAAGAATGAAGGGGGCATCTAGAGGTGGGTTTTTCCCTTAAATTTAAGTTCATTAAGATAGGATGAAGAAAGGATAAAGGTAGGAATTTCACATAGGATAGATTTAGGTATTATATTTAATGGTTTGAAAAGGGGGTAAAAGGGGGATAAGTCAATAATAAATTGAAGGTGGGGTTAAGACATGGGATGGGGCTAATCAATAAAAATAAACACATTAGAACTCTAAACAAGACCATGGGAACATCATAGAAAAGGTATATTTGTGGTTAGGGGTGGAATAAGTTAGGAAAAAGGGATCAAAATAACACAAGATGCACACAAATGGGCTAGGGGATAAAATAGGAACAAAAATGTAATAAGGAATTTATAGAGTATGTAAACTCTATTATTAAAATTTTACCCACTTTAGTAGGATTAAAAAATTCTATAAGATAAATTCCATTAAAGAAAGAGTACAATGACACGAATCATGAAATATAAAAGAATGCTAGATACCAAAAAGGAAAGATACTAGTCTTCGTCTTTGATCTCAACTCTTCCTCTTGTCCTTGTACTTTTGCTATAAATCATACAAAGAGAATATTCATTGAACACCAATAAAGAAAATAATTTAAACATGTAAGCAATGAAAATTTAATATGTGTATACAATGATAATTACACAATCTCTTAAGCATAAAATTAGAAAGATATAATATCTGTGTGGAAACAAGGTTGCTCTTAACATTTTATTTTTTGCAAGAGAGATCTATGGAGATCCACTCCCTAAATGAATTTAAGGATGGAATTTTCCTAGTGACCTATGTTAAAAACAAGAAATGGACAACTTGGTAATGGTTAATTAGAAACTAGGATAATGGTAACAATGATAAGGGATATCAAGGAGCCACTTGTGAAATAGGATCAAGCTAGGCAAAGTTGAGGTGCTAATAATAATACTTTTAAAATTTATGGAAATTTTATTTGGTGATTTAGTTGGAGCCACCCCACTACTAAAGATAGTTGTCAATCTAATGGAAACTAGAAACTAGTTTGGTTTGGTTATTTGTTTAGAGAAACCCTATAGCTAGATATGATAATTGACCTTGTGGAAATTGGAAAATAAAAACTATAATAAATATAGTGATTTGGTAGGATCCGCCTTGCAACTAAGGATGGTAGTCAGCCCTAAAGATTAGAAATTGATCACTGATTGGTTGAATAGGTAAATGGCTTAGATAAGTAACATATTAATGGAAAATTTGGTCATGATTATAATTAAAGAGAAATTCTCTAATGGATATTGTTCATCTTCATGGTCTAAAGGTAATTCTCAAGTGAATGGAGAAAAAATGAGAAATGAAGGATATATTACCCCCATGAGTTGATTGGTGAAAGAGATTAGTGAATAGAGAGTCAAGATAAGGTATAATCATTAGGATAAAGTCTATCAAAATTTGAATGATGATAGATAGTGATGGGGATCTAGGTCATGCCCATAATTCTAGCTCACAAGTTAAGCTAGTTTCATATACTCCCAAGCGATGAGTGGTTAAAGGATGAGATGGTGCAAGTGAGGAACAACTAAGAAAGTAGTAATAGATCATAAGGGGATATGGCAATGGTAAGGCTTGGATTATAAGATGGATTATATGGGAATGACAATGATGAGGCTCAAATTATTACATAATAGGGAGACACTAGGAAATTAATAGATAAATCAACAGTGATGAATAATAGGTGGGATCTATGGTCATGCCCCTAAGGGTGTTCCAAGTGGTAAATCAAAATGAGATCAAAATATGGATCAATGAAGGCACTAGAAAAAGGAAATTTTAGGTAGTGAGGCTCTAGCATATCCAATAGCAATGAATCTCTAGCATAGTCAATATGTATTGAGGTGAAGAGCACAAAGGTAACCAAAAATAATATACATAAAATTAAATAATATTAGGATATTCTCATAAAATGGTAATCAAAGAGGTATAGAAGTAAATTCATGTCAAGGTGGCTCAAGAAATCTAGGAAAAATGATCAAAAAATAAGAATAAAACATCATCTCTCTATTTGATTGAAGTCTAAATAGTAGTTTGTGATTAATGACTAAGTATGGATCATCATTATCCAGATCGTGGTAGCAGGATTTGGTTCAAACATATAACATGGAAAATAATAAGGTGGAAAGGGTGGCAAACAACAATCACAATGGTGAAGATGCCAAAGATAAGCATTACCTATCAAAGATCAAGGGTGAAAAATGGTAAAAGTTTCTTCCAAGGTATTCATAATCAAGGATACATATTAATGGTAGCTTCTTATGTTTATATACACTAGGTAAAATAGGAATTTTCTCAGTTTAGTCTGCATTTTAGTCTTGCTCATTTTATGGATGCAATAGATTATATGTGGTTAGCGTTAAAAGTGGTATAGTAGTGTAGTACAAAGTGATTGCTTTCCATAAATTATTTGATTTTTTAATCATATTAGACTTTATACTTTGAGGGAGATATGGTAAGAGTCAATTGCATGGGGATTGGGAGGTGGATATGTGGAGGAGATATGCTTAAGTGTATGTCCACTTCTTAGGTCATGGGTACCAATAAAATGGGTGAATAAGGCATTATAGCTAAAGGGATAATCATAGAATAAATCATAGTGGATAGATAATGGACATAGGAAATGGGTTGGAATGGGGATAAGTGGGAAACATCAAGATTGATAGAGAAATTTTATTTAACATTGATAATTTCTTCAAATTACTTTGATATATCTTGAATTTATTACTTTATTTTTCTTTTGATTTTGTAAATGTCACTCCCATAATCTAACCCCGTACAACTAATAATAATGTAAATAAATGAAAGGAATTAAAAAAAAATCAAAATGACTAAGGTTTATTAGCCCTTAATACTTTGCATTATCCCTAAATTATTTATGAGTACACAACATGGAGATAATAGGAAGCAATGCACGATAAAAATATATAAATGTGCAAGAAATATCACAACATGCATGAAATATTGACTCCACTTAGTACGTGGAAACATAAGAGGAAATATAACACGTGAGGGAAAAAAAGGAAAAAGGTAAGGCTATGGTTTAGGTATCTAAGGTGGAAGCACGTCTATTATAATATCATTATTAGATAAAAATGTGTTGGCTAAATTATATTTGTATAATTTGTATAGTGTGGAAGAAATGTGTCGATGATAAATGACAAGTCAAAAAAAAGTGGTGAACATGGTGTAAAATAGAGATAGTACATTATGAAGTGAGAATGCATATGGGAGCACTCGTAAAGGGTTACTAAAAGAATGGTTGACGTAGTTGGCATGGGATTCAAGTAAGAGTCTCATGATATGTTTTATCATTGATGCTCATGTCTTGGGGTGTAGGATAGGGAGGTGGAGGTGAAGGTGAAGGTGAAGGATCATCTTGAATTGAATGGAATACAGAAGATTACTGTAATTGGAATATGGAAATGAGGCAAGGGATTAATCAAGAGAGGATGTGATATTTTATTTTTTTATCATTCTTTGATTCTTGGATTGTAGTAGAATGGTGTTACAACTATGTGGTGAGGTTAGTGTTATGATGGGATTTTTTCATTAACGTGAAGATTGGGAAATTGATTATATTGGTCTTTGTTGGTTGGGAGTTTAGATTAGTGTTATGATGGGATTTTTCATTAACGTAAAGACTAGGAGATTGATTATTATTGGTGTTTGTTGGTTGGGGGTCTCAAAAATATGGATGATGATAAGGAATGGGAGGTGTTAAAATTTTAGAAAGAAATAGAGGAATTCCTAATTTATGATAAAAAAAATGTTAAAACATACCAAAGGATGGTTATGTGGTTGGTGGGGGCTATATCAAGATGGATATAATGATTCTGTGGCAATATTATAAGTTAATGGTAGTGATGTGTGTGGTAAGGGAGGGACTTGTAAGTGAATAACATAGGGATTATTTTGATTAGTTGGTCTTTTGTTTAAAAAAAATATCATTATTTTGGCACAATGGATCTATGTATTATAAAGGTGTTGAATCTGGTTTGAAAGTAAAATTGATCTATTATAAATTGTGTATTTGTGCATATTGGTGTGAACATTGATCTTGAGATTGTTATGATAGAATTTTTATACTCAAACTTTACACATTGGTGTAGGATGAAATGTATGGCTTGAAATTCATCCATCCATAGTTGTCCAGTGAATAGGTAACATCTTTCAAATGTGGGAATCAAATGTGTTAATATTTGGGTACTCTTAGGTCTAATTTCAATAGGGAGAAAAATGTTTCCTAAAGTCTCTATAAACATACCATTATACAATTTCAAGGCCACTACCACAAATTAATATGTGTTATGATGAGTACATGTGTCATAAAAAATTTCCTATATAACTGTGTTAAATGGTGAATTGGGGCCTATAAGAATATATTCGCAATGGTTTCCATTAATAAGTCCATTGATATATAATAGGTTGTGGTAATTATTGTCTATAATTTCGTGAATGGAATGTGATCATAGGATTGGATTGGGTTGGTTCTCTTGAAGGATGTGTATCTAGTATGGCCACCATATTTTCAAAAGTCTTGATTTTGGGTCCATCATGAGGATATCATAAAACATTTGTTGGTTTGACATTGTTTAAAATTGTTGAGGGAAAGGGTTGTGTAGAATTGAATATTTTGATTATTTGATGTTATGGATGGATTCCCTTGTCATTAACACTAGTTACTTGGATGAGCTTGTTGTCTATTAAATATTCTACTATATTTGTTAGGGCCGTGATTTTTTTGCATCATGACCTAGGAATCAATGAAATTGATAAAATGTATTTGGGTAATAATTTATTGGAAATGGAAGTCAACTATTTAGGGAATGTATTGGGGTTAATTAGAATAGGCTAGAGAAGAGCTTGATTTATGATATTTTATGAGAATGTACCAATCTTGTGAATTGTCAAAAAGGCCTTGGTTTAGGGGAAATTGTACTTTTCGAAGGTAATGATGGAAGTATATATTATGAGGAGCTATAGGTTGGCTATTGTGGTAATTTTGTTGACTACATATAAGTTATTTTGGTTGCTATTATTATGATTATTGCTATTATTATTTATAAAGGTAAAGTGGGTTTTTAAATGGTCTCTATAAATGCCCAGATTTGCAAGAAAATTATCGAGTCATTTCTTGTTTTGTGTGCTTACCCTATTTTTTATCATCACTTATACATTATCTAAGATAGTTTGAATGGGCCCATATGTTCAAATGGTCTCTTTATATTCCCCCTTATACTTAGATTATTCATCTAAGTGTCAAAATCTAAATTCATATAATTCTAAGTTTTTCCCCTTAATGTTAAATTTCAAAAGGTTGGGAAGATTGAGATTTTATAAACTCCCTAAAAATGACAAGAAAAACAAGTCAAGTCACTGATTTTTAAAGGTCACAAAGTTTGCAAGTTCGTAAACTTTGTAAAAAGCCAACAAAGTTTCATACATCACAAAGTTTATGAGTTCATGAAATTTCTAAACAATGATGTGGTTCACTAGGTCATAAAAATTATAAAAAAGGGATCAAAGAGAAAGTGCAAGGAGAACAAATAGAAGGAAATTTTAAGAAATTCACAAGGTTTTTTATGTTGCAAAGTTCACGAGTTTGTGAACTTTGATGACATAGTTTGAGAATTACCAAAATGGCCAATAGAGGACTAGATGATGTTGATATGTTAGGAGGTTTGTGAGTTATTAAACCTCCCAAATTTCTCTAATTTTGGTTTATGGTCATGCTTGTGCCTCATTCCCTAATCTATCGCACTTTCCAAGATCCTATCTTCTCTTGCTCCCACTATCACTCATTTTCCTTATCAGACCTCAAGCCCATGGGGAACCTTGGACCTTGGTACCATACCCCAAGTGCTAGATCTATCGTGATCCTCACTTCCCATAGAACATAACTCCCTAATCATTTTTCCCCTCTTATTCTTATCCTCCAATCTCTCACGCTCCCTTTGAAACCCAAGCCTCCACACAAACTTCGCACCTTTGACATATCTCCCAATCCTAAGTCAATCTAGACTCCCAAACCCCATGGATTCTCATCCCTTGGGTTCCTAATATAAGTTTCCTCCTAAGACCCATCCCCTAAATTTTTCCCCATTCCTCTATCCTCCTCTCAATCCATAAATGTCCATCCAAAATTAGAACTTTGGAACTTAGTCCCAAATTTTGACCCCATCCCATAACCATATTCTAATTCCCTCTTTGACCTCGATCCTTGAGCATGTTTCCCTCTTAAATCCCATGTCCATGATTCATTCCCTCCCCCCATTCCTTGCATATCATTCCTTTCATTGGGTCAAGACTTGATAATGAACCTCTCCCTGGTTTACCTTTCCCTCAAGTTCACAGTTCCTCCTTCCTTCCACTCCCCAACTCCCAATTCCTCTTATTCACAAGTCCTTAGGTATTTATCAACTTGATTTTTTTCTAGTATCTAAAGGTTCTAGATTTCATGCTAAGATTTATCACACTCCATAAAACCTTTGGATGTATTTTCACTTACATCCATGGCTCACCCATCACTCCACTAATATTGTATTTAACCCTATAGAAACAACTTTAAACATACTACTTGAAATATATCTATTCAAACTATTTGGTGAGATTTCACATTAGGATTTGATTACTAGGGTATAGGTGATCAAGTTGTCATTAATGCTAGTTTTTGAAGTTATAGCTACCTAGATTGACTCGCAATAGATATTTGTTGTTTGTTTTGGAAGTTCCATAGACTTGGATGACCTCTATATGCTATATTCATGGGTTTTGTTCCCTCATAAAGATCCTATAAGTATCTAGATGCCAAAAAAAACTATAAGTACCTACTCATTTTACATAAAAAAAAACATTGGTCATTGAGCCAATTTTAGGGGTTATAAAGGTTTGTAGGCTATTTTAGGGCTTCAAATGTTGTATATCTGACCTAAAAACAAAGTAATGCACATGGTGAGGATTAGAAATGGTCTATAATTGCACATCTCCATGTACTGGTATGTTTATGTGGTAGTTTATAGTAATTCAAGGGAATGTATATTTGTAACCCTGCAATTTCTCTCACCATATTTGCTAATGTGAATATAGTAAAGGTTAGATGAAGAGTGATATCTTCTAATACATTACAAATGATTTATAATGGTTTTCCCTCTTTTTCATATGGGTTGTGTAGACACATAAAATTGACCTAGGCCTACAAACTTTATTTCTCTTTTATTTCTTCTCAACATAATTAAAATATTTAATTATGTCCTATAGTCCAAATTCAACTATAAATTAAATAATTCTCAATTATTTAATTAATTCATATTTTTTATTCCTACTGGCTATTTAAATAAATAAATTACATTTATTTTATTTAAATACGTCGCTAATTCCTTATGTCCCTCTATAATTAAATAAATTCCTAAATTTATTTAATTATTATTTGTCCACTATGTCTTCCTGATTATTTAAATAAATAAAATTTATTTATTTATTTAAATACGTCAATAATTCCTTATGTCTTCTTATAATTAAATAAATTCTTATAATTTACTTAATCATTATCCACCTTGGCTTTTTCCAATTTTAAATAAAATCATTTATTTAAAATTACCCACTTTCTAAATTCCCACCAAGTAAATAATTTAAAATCATTATTTACTGTCACATGGCCCCACCACTTTTGAATTAAATTTATTTTTAATTTAAAAGGTCCACATCACCTTTTGAATCAAATAATTTTAAATTGCTATTTTGATTCTCCACTTTCCTCTTTTTTTGTGCCCATATCTTCTTGTCACATGCATTCTTTCCCATTTCTAAAATCAAATCGTAGCCCTTCATTTTAAATTTTACCTTAATGTTGCCCTAACCCTAACGGATAATTGTCACATTAAATTTCAGCCTTTGATCTTAGGGCATTTCTCAACTTTCAATCTTGGCCATTCATCCAAAATTGGCTTTTCTATAAAAAGGCAATTTCAACTTCATTGCTTCATGCTTGGATCTCTTCACTTCAGGCTTTAGACTTTAGACTTGCTTCATACTTGCATTTTTCTAGTGTTGAATAGTGAAATCCTTCAATATTTGCTTAGGGCTTGACATAGGCTAATAGTTTCTCATCAAAATATGAGGGCAAACTTCATATTGCAACAAATGGAGAAGGGCAATGGAGATCAATCATGGAGGGCATGAAGGCTTTTGGTGAAATCTTCCTTTGTTGTATGCATATATCCTCCTTGTACTTCATTGTTTAGCTAGGGTTTTGATTATGCATTTATGTTTATGCTAACCTAACTTTTTACCTTAGTTACAGGTTGTTTTGGTTATAAGATGAACTATTAAGTATTCCCATCACATGGAATGTAATATTTGATTTTCATGTAAATGAAATCTAATTATATTAGTCCTTCACCTAATGACATATCTTTCCTCTTTGATGTTCATGAATATATTACCTAATGGAGTAGGTGTCGATCCACATTGTTGAAGTGTCAATCATTCCATAATTTTAATCACCTTCATCCTTGTTAGTAGTAGGTGTAGATTAGAGAATGTTTGTTGTTCATGATTAAGTGGTATGAACTAGGTAATAATCTCAAGAAAACCTAAAATTTATTAAATTGGTAGAGAATAATGTAATATATGTATACACCTTGCCAATGTGTAATAAAAATCAAATAAAATTATTTTATGAGATTATAATACTAATGTTATCTATAGGTGATTTGCAAGGTGTTGTCAGCTATATAAGATGTTATATACAAATAGTTTGTCTTTGACCAAGTGACAATAATTGAGGTCAAGTATATAGTAGGTGTAGAAATCGATTTTTGTTTTCATGTTACATGTTTATGTAAAAACCTAGTAATGTTACATCTATGAATACCCTCTTGAGTTTAATATAGGCTTGAATTCCAAGAGAGACCACCCACTCTCATCATTAACGTTCAAACATCTACAATATGTTGATGAAATTTCCTTTTACCTTCTTTATGACATATCCCTAGCCTTTATGGTAAGAAATTTTATAGGATTGTGGACCTAAATTTTTGGGAATTAATAGTTGGAATTGTTGCTAGGGATATAGATTTTTAGTCATTATTGGTAAGTGTAAGCCTAGTGCATATTTTGAAAACACCAACAAAAAAATAATTTTATAGTTTGATTTCTTCGGGTAATTTTGATAATCCATCAAATTATTCCAAGTAATAAAATGGCATCATTATCAAAGAGGATTGAGCTTTGGAAGAATTTTGAAGTCCTTAACAACTCACAATAAGGAAGTGTTTTTTCTAGTATCTTAAAGATTTAGTTGTTGGGAAAAATTATCTTTTAAGTGAAGAGTATTGACTCTATTTCCATCAAATGCATAAATTAGAAAATCTGAAGACTTTGAGATGGATTGAAGAAGCCAAAATAGGTACCAACAAAAAGAAGATGTAGCTTGACCTCGTGCACAAAAAAAATCTAGCATGGTAAGCTCAAAATGATGGTAAGAATTTTAGACCTGCCTATCAAATTTTAGAAATATGAACTTTAAGTAGAGATAATTCATGTGGGGATTCTAGAGAACAATACCTATACACTTTTGAATATTTAGTTAATATAAAATATAGAAAAATACAATGGTTTGATTATGAGATAAAAAGATAAGATATTCTTATCAGGGAGGAGAATTTTGTGTATAGTGATTGATGAGTATTTTCAAAGTCGTGACATGTATTAGGATCTACTAACATATTTTAATGGCAACTATCCCATCTCTCCCAATATAGCATATAAATATGAAGTTGAATAAGAGTGCCTATTATGTTTCAAAAAATAGGAGGTTTTGGAGCTTCTAACAAAATTTTATTCCTATAAGGTTTGTATGCAATGTTATGATAGGAATATTAGTAGAAGAAATATAGATAAAATCCTCAATGTATGTATGAAATATTTTCACACCAAGTGTTAGGAAATTTTTGACCAATACCCCCCTTCTCCCAACATATCATAGGAAGATAAAATTAAAATTATCAAGCTCACCTTGAGCTATTGGAAACTCAAAGAGAAACATTTGAACATATCAATGGTCTCTCAATGGGGAAAAGGAAGAGTTTCCTTATGATAATTGTGAAGATCATTGTGATAAGGATGCATTGACACACATGCATGATATGACTATTAGTGGAAGAGATAGGGATTGATCGTATGAAGCATGAATACCTTAACAATGTCTTTCTTCTCCAAGTATTTCATACAAATATAAAATTTAATAAGAAGAATTGCTATAGCACCTCAAAAGAGAGGAACAAGAACTTCTAGGAAATTTTGAATTACAAGAGGTTCAATTGGAAAGAAATGATATGATTCTTGGTAGTTTGAATGGATATATATCCTTTAAATGAAAAAATTATAGCATGAGACATCAATATGTGTAAATACATGATATTGGCTAATATTCCCTTCCTCCAAGTTTTTTATATAGAGAATGATTTGAACATGAAGAAGAGATATTGCATCACCTTGAGAAATAACAACTTCTTGCAAAGATAAAACTCCAAATATCTCAACTTTCTACTCCCAAGAATCCAAATTCCCTCTTAATGAGTAGAGAGGAAAATACTTCTTACTAGGAAAAAAAATGGATCACTCTAAAGATGAGGATGATCAATATGATGCATTGGGATATGACTCTATTGAAGGATATTGTGATTATAATGATTATGATGTAGTTGATCTTGAGCTTCAAGATGAGCATAGTGATTATTTAGAATGGTGTGATTTTCCTATTCACCACATAAAAAGATCAAAAGGAACTCATATACCCATCCCAATAGTCCAAACCACCATGTGAAGACATGACATATCCCATACATATATAGCAGTGGTGTAGGTCCAAAATGGATACCAACCCATGATGAAATATGTACTTTACAACAAAGTGATATTATTTTTAGATCAAATATCATTTTTATCTATAGATGTGAGAAATTATAACAAGAAAAGAATGTGATTAGAGACAAAGTGTTAAATAAAAGGTATTAGAGAGAAATAAAGTTTCAATGTAATAGTGGGTAGTGAAGAAGAAAAAGGTGTTAGCAACTCACAAACTTGAGATTCCTCAAGGAGCATTTATGAATGATGATAAAGCGCAATTGGTTCAACCCCTACTATAAAAAGGTGTCATGTGTAGAAAATGAGGTGATGGAGAAACTAGATGTTCCCTCTTATGGTCAAGTCATACCTTATACCATTAGTGTAAATGACTTGGTATTTCCACATGATCATATGAACTTGTATTGTAAGATTTCATCATATAAAGGGAAGAGGAATGTATGAAAATTGAAGAGGAATGTATGCACATTGAAGAGGAATGCCTGCATATTGAAGTGGACAACTACAACATTACAAGTGAAGTTTTATCCCTTGATTCTAGTCTTATTTTTCTCATGGTAGATTACAATAAAGATCATATCATTATTTATTTCCTCCTTTATATTACTCCTATTGAGGATGTTAATGAAGAAATAGTTATATAGATGAAGGAGCCAATTAATATGTATGATCAAATCAAGGTAATTCTTCAAGATGGATCAGATTTGGTAATTTTAATTTTTTTTGAACCTTTTCATCTTATCTGCTCTACCACATCATATTCTAATATTATTTTTGTGCTCCAAATAAATATAAATGGGCAAGAACAACCTATTTGCATTGATTGGTAGGTCTTCAAATTATGACATATGAAGGTTTGCACCATGGGATGATTAGATCACATCTAAAGAAGTTATTAATAGGAGCTCATTTGAGATATTTTTTCAAGAATTCGATGCACCAATCATATTGGTGCCTCCTATGCAATGATATTGCATGATATTGAAGTCCCTAATGGGAAAGGTGTATGTTCGGATGTAGTAGAGTTTAGTGAGGCATGTTTCAAATATGCATACACCTTTTTTCACCTCAAGAATGATCCATGGGGTAGAGATATAATAATTTTATTGGAGAATGTGAGTTTTCCCTCCAAATAGAATGACAATCAGTAGGGAGCACCTGCGTTGTAGCTCTAGAGGTATGTTCTAATGTTAAGAAAATATCATAATGGATTGCTATCCAAGTAGTACAAATGGAGAATAATATGGCCTATGATATGGTCATATAAATTTTCTAAGGGGTATGGTGATGGCATACTACCTCAAGAGCTTGGCCAGATAATTAGTGAATTTGTTGATCCATGGTAGTTAGGATTAGTAGTGCCTCTATAAGTAATGTTGGTTTTTCCTTATATATATTATGTTTGTTGAAAGAATGAAGAATTTTGTGTATTGTCATTGATGTCAACACTACATGATGGATATCATAATGATATGGAGAATATTTTGCATAGAGGACTTGATTCACAGTTAAGCACTTCTATTATATATCTACATCGGTAATTTTTGCTCTCAGTGCCCTCTGGTATATTGGTCTGCATTCCATCACACGTACAGATCTACTTTTGTGATTCCAATATGTTGTTTGTGGATGATAATAGCATCGAAATTCAGAATTCCAATTGGTCTGGATAAGTGGTTCAAAAGTTGCAAGTGACAAAAATTCAGCATATAAGGTTTTGTCAATTTTATGTGCAATGAGTATGACCTATTCAGTCTGCGCTCCTCCGCGAATTTGTGTTAGGACTTACGGTTTTGGGAGAATGTTTACAGGTGTCTATGCGTTGATATTTCCAATTGGAATGATATTTTGAGATCTACATGTCTTATGATTGGCGATCAATTGAAGTACTCTATTTTTAGGTCCTATGCCTGGCCGACCTAAAATATGTAAAGGGTTGTGGAGTTTAATGATGCGATGCAAATGTAAGAGGGAGCTATTATAGGTCCATGTCAACCTATATCACATCTGTTGTGGTGCGAAGGTGATTTAATTTGAATTGGGTGCCAAAAAGGCATGTTTTGCATTACTTTGGGTGACATCTAATTAGGTCAACCTAATTGATGTTTGCGATGGAGTTAATATATATAGAAGATTATTTTGAGTTTGTGATGATGATGATTCTGAAAAATACATGATCCAAATACAAACAGTAAAGAAATTTTTTGCAGAGGATTGAGAAAAGGTTGTGTGAATGTAATAATGCATAGAAATTTGTATTTTGTATTCGATAAAGTGTTTTGTGTCAAGGTTTTTGAGCTTCAAAGGAACTGAATTCAACATATGTTAGATGCACTTTGTATCAGTTTAAATCTTGGCTATGTAGCCACTTTCTCTATCTTTCTTTTCTCTATGAACAGTGAGTTCACTTGGACAGTGAGTCTACCTATCAATGAGCCTTTCTTTAATATCTTATAATCGATCATAACATATTGTGAGCTAATCCTCACCATGTTTTTTCCCACTTTAGGTTTTCCACATAAAAATCTTGGTGTTCATGTGGTGTATGTGGTATGGGTTGTTTATGATTTCATTTTTTATAATTTCTAAGTATGCTATGATAATTAGATGGTTAGTAATTAAATGGTTTTTAGGAATATTGATTTACCCCCCTCTCAATATTTCAGGTGTTCAACTATTGGTATTGGAGCTTGGTTCCCTTGAAGGAGCTTGACCACTTTGGGAAGATTTTGGAGATTGAAAACATGGCTGATAAAAAACTTCTAGAAGTGATTCCTACCAATGGATACTCTAAAAAATATTGCATACTTGACAAGGATGGACAACTCAAATTTTCTCTTGAAGATCTTGACAAAGTTGAAGGTGAAAACAAAGATCTTAAGGAAAATCTCAAAGAAACTAATGAATGCATCAAGAAATTAAGAGAGAAAATCAAAAGGTTTAGAGAAAGACATAGGAAGGTAAATGAACAATTGAAACAAGAGAATGAGAATATCACTAGACTAAAAGTGCAAGTGGAAGAAAAGAAAAGAATTGAAGAATGTATGAATGCAATAGTGAAAAACAAATTCAATGAATGCACAAGGCTTGAACAAGAAGTGGTAAATATGAGATCATATTTAGAGAAAGCAATAATTCATGAAGATAAGTTCAAGACAAGCTCTACAATACTTAATGAGTTAATTATAGGTCATAAAGTATCTAAAGACAAAGGTGGTATGGGACTTGAGAAAGGTGAAAGTTTAAAAGCAGATCAAACTTCTAATGCAAGAAGACCTCCTATCAAATAACCAAATGCTCAAAGGTACTCATCCTTCAATGGTATATTGTTTTTGTAATAAGTTTGGACATAAAGCAATAGAATGTAGAAGTAAAATGAATCGGAATGTTCCATCCTTTATTGTTCAAAGCTTTACATGCAAGAAGTTTGGACATAGACCAAGTGAATGCAGAAGTCAAATGATGAATGCATATAACTATGGTAGAATGTTTCAATCTTTCAATGGCTATTTTTATACATGTTATGGATTTGAACACAAGGCTAACCAATGTAGATGTAGAATGAATGAAAAGAATAACTCTCAGAGGAATGTTGTATGTCACAATTGCAATAAACCTAGACATTTTGCTAGATTCTATAGAAACATAAGGAAGAACAATATTGTAAAGAGAAATGATCTTGTCACAAATATTGATCGGACAGGAGTGAAGAAGGAAATGGAGAAGATCTAGAGAAATAAAGAAGAGGTTGAGAACAAGAAAGAATCAGAAACTACAAATGAATTTGTACCACCCTCCAATGCAGATAATTCTCTCAAAAATTGAACCTAGGCATTGGCTTAGTGGGAGCAATAATAGAAAATTGAATATCACCTTGCTAATATAAGGTGCCATGGCTCGACACGAAGAAATAAGTTAGAGATTGATAGTTTGGATCTTGTGAAGGAAATTCTGGAAGAAAATATGCATTTGTGGAGTTTTACAAAATAATTAAGGGTTTATTGTTGCACAATGAAGAGCTTTCATCAACTTTATTGATTGGTGCATTGAATGTGAATTAGGGAAAATCAAAGGACTATAAGTTTCTAAACTTGGTCTAATTTACTCACTTTTATGCATTTGGAGCGAATTGAATCATATTCAAGAGTCCGAGAAGCATAGCATTCAAACCATAGTTCCAATTAAGCGAAGAAAAGTGAATGTAAGTTAGAAGCCTCGACCAAGATTCAAGAAATACCCCATGAAGGTATTTGAGAACGACAAGCTCAGAGGATTTTTTAGTATTCCATATAGGATTTTACTTACAAAATACACTAGGAACTATATCCACAGGAGAATAGAAGAATATAACCATGTGAAATTCATCGACCTATGGATAAATGAGTTAACTAGAAGTGATCACTAGATCAAGCTCAAATATAAAAACCTAGTGGAAAAGAAATTGGATGTCTGGAAACTATCTCCAAATTTCACCTATGATGATGGAGCTAAGTATGTGAGAATGGCATTAAGTAGAGTACATGACTACTACTTATGGACTAAAAAGCCTAGCATAATAAAAAAGGAAGTTATAAGGGAAGTGACAGGACTTTGTGCCACTAGACCTATGCCAATATTGAAATCTATAAAGAATAAAGATGTGATGGAATTAATTGGAGTCACATTTGATCATAGGGCTCTCACTATGGACACTATTCAGAACCCTACAGTAAGGTATGCGGAAATGGTCATAGGATACAAAATATACTACACCAACAGGGAGAATTTTGTGTCAGCTACAACAATTCATGTTGCCTATGAAATGGTGGAAAAGGGTAAGGACTATGATTTGTGTGAGTTGCTTTGGCAACAACTATTTGACAACTTGAAGAAAACCAAAGATAAGAAATATCCATTCAAGTTTGGTTCCTTGGTAGTTTGTCTATTATTTTACTTTTTGAGGGAGCTTCCATAAAGAAGTAATGTCATATGGGATAAAAGGAGACCAGTATCACATCATATTTTGGAACATTTACACAGTCTTGTTGATATGAAAGTTCAAGAAGAAGCACTTACTACATTCTCTACAGAACTCCAAAAGAGAATGCACGAAAGGGAGAGAATCCCTAAGTCCTTAGTGGAAAAATATCAAGATGATATCACATTTTTGGTTTCCACTAATTTTTGCATCATTGAAGTTGTGGAACCCATAACAATCTGGATTCCACCAATCGATTATGAGATGAATGAAGTTGAGGTTGATGGTCTTGTTAAAATATTGTTGAACAATCCTAAGGATCCTATATGAGAAAGACATGGAACATATGTGGAAAAAGTCTTGGAAATGCACATGGACTTGTCAAAACTTGCAAGAAAGAAGAAAGTGACAAAAGTTGTGAATGAATATTTCAAAGAACATGGACTTACAGATGTTAAGAATAAAAGTTGTGGCATTAGCAGGTGCAGCTAGTGATTCCTCTGGACCCAAAATATTTGGAAGAACTGCTTCCACTACTTCCCAGTTGAAGAAAAGGAAAGCTACTCTGGTAGCCTCCACAACTACCACTAAGCCAAAAAGAGAAAAAAACAAAAAGCTCAAAGAGAGAAGGATATGAGTGTGAAAATTCTCCATTGACTACTCCAAAGAAATGAATAATAGATATAGTTGATGCATCTGAAGAAAAGAAATTGAGAAGGAAAAGCAATCCTTTGGGATACATATACATAAGGTGAAGGAAAAGAAGGAAAAGAAGCCTAAATCTAGTAATTTGGAGAAGAAGAAGAAAAAGAAGAAGTCTACTCTGGAGAAACCTTCAAGCCTAATGAATTTGGATGCACTATTTGATGGTAAATTGCATAAAAAAATGTTGAAGGAAACTATTGTCATGTATCAAAATGAAAATGAGGAGAGCAGAGCCATCATAATTGAAGCAACCATCAAATATATTGTCACTGTTGAGGTAGATATGGAGTATATCAGGAAAAAGGCAACAACAAAAAGGAGTTGGGAAGAAGGAAACCTGCTTGGCAAGCCATGCTATAGAAGCTTGTGTCAACATCTTTGGGTTGACCATTTTTGTTTTCATTGCATTTTTTCAGTTCTTCCATGTTTTCAGATTTATTTGTACATATACGGATGTATTAGGATTTTTTGGTTAATTTCGTAAGGGGGAGTTAGTAGTTTCAGTTCAATTTGTATATATGGTTGAGAGGGAGTGTACAAGTTATTTTTGTGCACCCTTTTCCCTTGATGTCAAAAGGGGAGAGATGTGTGAAGAAGTGTTTTGGCACATGTTGCCATCAATGACAAAGGGGGAGATTGTTGAAAGAATTAAGAATTTTGTGTGTTTTCATTGATGTCAACACTACATGATGGATATTAGAATGATATGGAGAATATTTTGGATAGAGAAATTGATTCACAGTTAAGCACTTTTATGATGTATCTGCATTGATAGTTTTTGCTCTCAGTGCCCTCTAGTAAATTGGTCTGCATTCCATCACACGTACAGATCTACTTCTATGATTCCAAAATGTTGTTTGTGGATGATAATGAGTATGACCTATTTGGTCTACAATCCTCAACAAATTTTTGTTAGGACTTGCAGTTTTGGGAGAATGTTTACAGGTGCTTGTACATTGAGATTTCTAGTTGGCATGATATTTTGAGATCCACATGTCCTATGATTGGTGATCAATTGAAGTATTCTATTTTTAGGTCTTATGCCTAGCCGACCTAAAATATGTAAAGGGTCATGGAGTTTAATGATGTGATACAAATATAAGAGGGAGCTATTATAGGTCCATGCCGACCTATATCACATGTGTTGTGGTGCGAAGATAATTTAATTTGAATTGGGTGTCGACAAGGCACGTTTTGCATTACTTTGGGTGACATCTAATTAGGCCAACCTAATTGATGTTTGTGATGGATTTAATATATATATAAGATCATTTTGAGTTTGTGATGTCGATGATTTTGAAAAAGACATGATCTGAATATAAACAGTAAAGAAAATTTGTGTAGAGGATTGAGAAAAGCTTGTGCAAATGTAATACTGAGCAGAAATTTGTATTTTGTATTAGATGAAGTGTTTTGTGTCGTGGTTTTTTGAGCTTCAAAGGAACCGAATTCAACATATTTTATATGCACTTTGTATCAATTCAAATCTTGGTTGTGTAGCCACTTTCTTTGTCTTTATTTTCTCTATAAACAGTGAGTTCACTTGGACGGTGAGTCCACCTGGCAGTGAGCCTCTTTGTAATATCTCATAACTGGTTATAACATATTGTGAGCTAATCCTCACTGTGGTTTTTCCCACTTAGGGTTTTCCACGTAAAAATCCTAGTGTTCATGTGTTTTATGTGGTATGGGTTGTTTATGCTTTCATTTTTTATAAATGCTAAGTATGCTATGACAATTGGATGGTTAGTAATTAAATGGTTTCTAGGAATACTGATTCACCCCCCTCTTAGTATTTTGGGTGTTCAATAATGTTATGCTTTGTACTTTATTCATTTCATCTTATTTTGTAAATTTCATCATCTTTGTGCAATCATGATCCTTATTTGATCACGATGAAGTGCTTTTTTGTCTCTTTTAGTCCCCTATTTTGATTTTCCTCCTAGAGATAGCTAGATCCTCATTACTCCTACAAGAGGCACATGCCTCAACTAAGGCCACTATTAGTGTCTAGATTTATAGGCCTTAAATTTTTTAAAACCCATCAAGTCCATTCCTATTTTGTATAATTTCCTTATTTTGTCATATCACTTATACCCTATCTAAGATAGTTTAAATGGGACCATATGCTCAAAAACTATCTTCATGTTCCCTCTTATACTTATATTATTTACCCAAGTGTTAAAATCCAAATTTATCTAATTGCTTTACCTTAGTGTTCAATTTCAAAAGATTAAGAAGCTCGTGATTTCATGATCTTCCCAAAAAACTAACAAGGAAAACAATTTAAGTTGCTAAGTTTTAAATGTTGCAAAGTGTACAAGTTTGTGAACTTTGTGAAAACTAACAAAGTTTCATATGTCACAAATTTTATGAGTTCATGAAATTTTTGAATGTGTGATGTGATTCACCAAGTCAAAAAAATTGTGACAAATAAAATAAAGAGAATGTACAAGGAGAACAAAGGGAAGGGAAATTCAATAAACTCATAAGATTTTTTATCTCACAAATTTTACAAGTTTGTAACTTCACAAAAGTGTGACGTAGTTCAAGAATTTCCTAAATGGCTAACTAAGGAATAGATTATGTTGATATGTTAGGATGTTAACGAGTTCATAAATCTCCCAAATATTTTATTTTGGCTCATGGTGGCCTCCATTACCCATTACTTGATATGTCCCACTTCCTCGGATCCTACCTTCCACCACTCCCACTTTCACTCTTTTTCCCCATAGAACTACATTCCCATAGGGGAACCTTGGATATTAGAACCATGTATCAGACCCTTTTAAAAATCCATTTTGTGACCCACTCCTAGAAACATATAGATCCATGATCCTTCTTCCCCTCTAATTCCTAGCCTCTAATCCCCCAAGCTCCCTTCAGACACTGATCCTTCATGTGGACCTCACACATTTGACCTATCATTGATCCTAAGTCCTTCCAGACTCCTAACCCCCACAAATTCTCCTCCCCCAATTTCTCAACCCATGTTTCCTCCTTGGAACCAACCCCTAGTTTTCACCCCATTCCTTTGTCCTTCTATTAAGCCATTGATGTCCATTTAGAATCGAAACTCTGGGAATGTCCCAAGTTTCAATCCCATCCCACAACCCTATCCTAATTCCCTCTCCAAGCCCAATATTTGAGTCTATTTCCTTCTCAATTCCCATGTCCATGATTCATTCCCTCTCCCAACTCCTAGCATGGAATCCCTTCCCTAGTGTTTAAACTTGTAGATGAACATTTCCCCTTTTTAGCTTTCCCTCAATTTTGTGGTTCCTCCATCCTTTTGTTGGCCCCACAGTTGTCATTGCACCAAAAGATTGACCTATTAATTCCCAATACAACCGCTAGAGTTAATGGATCCATAGGAGGTGGTTAGTCCATGCCATTACATACCTTTGACATCAATGAAAAAACATTGCAATGCCAACAAATTCTCCCTTTGGCATTGATTTCAACACACAAAAAACTATACATCCTTGTTCTTCACCATTAAAGCCATTGAATGTTGCCATTGAATGAACTTTACATCCTTGGTCTTCATCATTAGAGCCATTGAATTTTGTTCTCCCCCTTTGAAAACAATGACAAAGGGACTCATGAAAATAGGCAAGAACAAACTGTCAACAAGATTATTACCTTATCATCAACACCACACTGTCATCAAGGTGTCATCAAGAAACTATATTAGTAAGTACATTGTCAAAGACTGAAATGCATCAAAGAAGAATGACTTCCAGCAAAAGATTGGAACTATGAAACTTGCACCCTATTGCTCCCCCCGTTAACTATCATAGGCAAGTTTCACTTATTGTACAGTCAACATACTACTGCATTGTGCAAAAAAAGAACAAAGAGATTATAGCACAAGATCGTCAAAATCACTAGACATGGTATTCATTGTGTATACAAAATGAGAGTGCACTAACAAAAAGACTCAGCAAACTATCCATGACAAAATCACATTATCCATTGTCAACACTGCATACCATCAACAAACTTGTTCACTATCACAAGAAATTACTAGCAAGAACTCTAACAAATGATTCAATGTCCAAGTGAGCACTATGTGAATACACAGTCATCTTATCCTTTTGTAGGCCTTAGACCTCCAGTCTACTTCACACACCATATAAAACTGCCAATACTTGAACATAGGCTCCCAAAAGCAAGCAAGTAAAGATAGCTACCATTGTTATAGAATCCGATCCATTGTTTCTATCTCCATACTCTTTGAACCAAAAATAAATACCATAAACCTATGTGCAAACCCATGAATACTCTATGCATAAAATTATAGAACATTATGTAAGAGACTGCATTATTAGTAAAGGAATAACAAAGAGTGCATATGGCAAAACCATCAAGATACTCCTCAAGATTGTGCATTGTCTCAAACTACTGCCATTGTCCAAATCGCATTGAAAAAGGAAAGATGCATACTATAATATTCCAAACAACCAATGTCACCGAGCATAGGAAAATGTACACTTGTAAGAACCACAATCACAAAGTTGCACTGCACTATCATTAAGTATAAGTCATCAACTATTCACTGTCTCAAGAACAAAGCCTATGTGAGCATGATAAACCAAAATGTATGCATAATGTATAAGCATCAAGAGAAATCATAGTGTGTGGGCATGATAAACCAGAATGTCAATTGTATTACCAACTGTCCATATTACCAACTATCATCAAAATTACCAATAACTAAAATTACCAGCAATTTCAATCAGATCATCAAGGCAGCACTATAGTGATTACCAAAGTACACTTGTCATGTATTCATTTAGTTCACTTCAACTATCAATCAAGAAGTTATTAGTTACCAAAGCATACTATCATTATATTGGTCAATTCCATTATCCACTAAGAATGTAAAAATCCACAACAACATCAAGCACTATCACAAACTGTCATGCCAATCTAAAAACAACAATGCAATGCACAAGCACTAAGCACAATGATCCCAACAACAAATGCATCAAAGACCTGAGATAATAGTCCTTTCTACCATGAAACACTGAACTATACTTCCACTGTCACAATACAACTGAACACTCCAATGTGTAGATGCAAGAAGACAAAGATATGTAAGAAGACAAATAGAAGGCATTTTCATGATACTTAACAAATAGTTGTCCAAAGAGAACTGCACCTACAAAGTGTGATTGTCAGCAAATAGTCCATTACAAATCACTAAGCAGTAAATGGAAACAAAATAACTTGTAACCTACTCCTTGAAGCATTGCATATACCTACAATAAGCCATCTACAAACTTTGACTGCTCCCACATCCATTGAGTAAATTATCACTATAACAAATTATTAGTTCACCGAATTACAATTGTGTTTTCAATTTCCACACAAGTTCATTTCATAAACCATTTTAAAATCAATGTCCACACATACCATGTGCAAGGAAACAAGCAAATGTGACCACAAAACTACTGTCAGAGATCAAACTAATAATTGTAGTTCATACTTCACAGTTTGTCCTTCTCAAATGACAAATAGAAGAGTGTTGGCTATATAGTGTAAAGATCACTAAATAGTGACAAAGTCTACAAAGCAGACAAGACACAAATCTTGAAACGTAACACTCATGGTAGTCAAATATCAAAGAGTAATGCATAATCATCAACCTATTTAATACTTTTGGCATCAATCCTCGTAGGTTGTTCCGAACATAAACTGATAACATTAAGCATGGATAACCAAATAATGAATAGCACCAGATCAAAAAAGTTTGTGCTATCAGATGATCAACTATAAAGCTCAAAAAACACACACATTCCAAATAAAGTATTACCATGACCATTGTACATCACAAGTAAGGTAAAAGAGATAACATGTGTAAAGTTAATATCCATAAGTGCTCAAAGCCATTTATTAAATGAATTACAAATTACATACACCAAAAGGGTGTTACAAATCATTTGTTTCAATGATACATCCTCGAGTATACTTAAATAATTATAATCATGAAATAGATTTACAATTTACAATTTGGTTAACAAGCCATACATAAATGATATATGAAGTACATCCATAGAAAATAGAACCTTTGAACTGTTGGCAGATGGTCAGTGCTCCCCTCAGGATTCGTGACATGGACTAACCACCTCCCATGGATCCGTTAACTCTGGCAGTTGTATCGGGCATTAAAAGGTCAATCTTTTGGTGCAACGATAATTGTGGGCCAACAATTGGTATCAAAGCCAAAGGTGTTGGGTTTGAATCCCCTCGGGTAACGTTGAGGGGGAGTTTGTTGGTAGATGGTCAGCGCTCCCCTCAGGATTCATGACATGGACTAACCGCCTCTCGTGGATCTGTTAACTCTGGTAGTTGTATTAGGCATTAAAAGGTTGATCTTTTGGTGCAACAACAATTGTGGTCCAACATGAACCTCATCCTCCTTGACACCACTGATCTTCTTGCGCTAAGGCCAATAGTGTGGTTAAGGCACCTTTTCTACCCAACCACGAAGCACATGACTTCCCCGGGTTTCTTCCTACCTCAAAGAAATCCCCAACCCTGCACAAGGAGCCTCGCAACCTAGAACAATAAAGTGGGAGGGAACTCTTGATGTATGCATGTTGCCTACATGTGTTCCTAAGCTAGAAAACATATTTCTTGCAAAAAAGATGTGACAGAGACATGTATAATGTAAAAATTCTAAGCTTTTAATATATCTATTTCAATGGTACATTGATTGGGCAAGCATTAAAACATAGATGGTAGTTTATGAAAAGGCTAAACTACCATCTTTGTGTGCCCACATTCGGCATCCTATCCTGAAAGTTTCCCATAAAATATAAATAATGCATAGTTTTCACATGTGTAGCATACAGTTGAAATATTTACAAATTCATGCATTCCTTAAGAAAAACTCATAATATCTCCCAAGTTCACTATTTGATTTCATACAAGAAGATTATTTCCACATCAAGTTTTACAGTTCGAATTGTTTTGATCTAGTCAATCTACTTTCATTTCGATGGCTTTCATTAATTAAATTCAAATGCATGACCATTTACTTGTTTCAAAATATCCAATAAGATGCTTCCAAATTAAATGGTTTAAAGATAACAGGTTTGCTACAATGAAATAATTTCATCTAAGTGGAAGTATATCCATTTAAAGAAGAAAAATAACCAATTGCATAGTTATCCAAATTTTAGAATTAAACAAACGGATACAAAGATATGTCATTTTTAAACAAAAATTTTAATCATTTTAAATCAGATTTCAATCATATATTCTTTTCATAATATATTCTTACTTTCATACACAATGTATTTGTAATCGTTATATATATATATATATATATATATATATATACATATATTTATATATGAATATATTTATATACATATATTTAATTGAATATTGCATATTCAGAAACTTATTAATAGCAAAAATGCTCATAATAAAGAATTTATTGACCACATGCCAGAGTATATACACCCAGAGATATATATATATATACTTATATGTATATATTTATTTTTATACATTATAAATCAAAATCAAAATACTGATATCCTAGAGGCTTTCAAATGACAAAATTGCATATATATATATATATATATATAAATGTTGAAAGTTAATACTCGGCTAGGCCTTACCTGACCGATAGCCCCCATGGGAGGGATACTGCATGTGGAGGGCAGCACCCTCTCCACAAGTTGCGACCTGTGGAGGGAATTGCCTCCACAACACAACCTCCCACAATGGGGGGGGCACGACTGTAAAGGCCCCCATCATTTCTTTCTTTTGTAAAACTTAAACAATATTTCCCCAATAATAGGGGTTTCATAACTCTGAGCGTTAATTTTTAATTCAAACTAGAAATATTTATATATAAAAGGAAAGAATAATAATAATAATAATACTATATGTATCTACATATATATATATATATATATATATATATATATATATATATATATATATATATATATATATATATATATAGTTTGGTGTATATGTATATATATGTGAATATGTATCATTATCAAAATCTGGTTTACAAATCCATTTCAAAATTCACAGTAGTTGTATTTGCACATATATATAATATTATATATATTTATATATTTGTAAATATATAAATATATGTAATTTTATATAATAGGAAGAGTAAAAAGAACATATTGTGCAGCTACGCCAATGAATTTCATACAACAAGAACTCAAATAGAGTGATTATGCACAAAAGGGTTCAAAAGAGATTCAATCTTTTCACAACATAGACAATTTTTCACACAATTTTTAATTGAAATACATTGGAAGGGATTTAAAAACCTAGAAATCGCTCTCAAGTTGAAGATCCTCTTCTTATTTCCTCTTTTCTTATTTTGGATCTTCCAGAAATTGCTTTATGAAGGCTTTTCCTCTTCTTCTTCTTGTTTTTCCTGTATTCTCCCCTCTTCTTCTTGCCACCATTTAATTTTCTATGCCTCTGAAAATTCTACCCGACACCCATTCTTTTTCAATTATTGTTCTTGCAAAGAAAGATTAAGTTCAAGAAACTATATTGTGTTTTTCGTTCCTGATTTTCCTACCTTTAACCTAATCTTTAAAATCAAAAATAAAATTTATTTTCATGCACGATATTCATCTTTGATAAATAATAATAAATAAATTCTACTTTTGTTGCAAACTAAATACTTATCTTAGTAAATAGTTAGAAAATACCATTTCTAAATAACAAAGGAAATATTTATCCTTAATAGGCAATAAAGAAATATTATTATTTAATTACAAATCAAATATTTATGCCAAATAAGTAATAAAGAAATCTCATTCAATTGGGAATAAGAAAAAAGTACACATCAAAGCAATATACTACATTAATCTAAACATCATTATTCTATTTTGCATTGCTTTCCAAATAAAACACAATTTAATACAATTTAACTTTTCCAAAATTAAAACACACATTTTCATATTTTGTCTCACAAAACACCATATAATTCATTATTTACTCTACCACACATATATAGTCATATATCAAATCCAAATAAAACAGAAACAAATTGTATCATAGTTTGAGATGTGACATCAACCCAAGAGTAATTATACTGTGATCACTGGAAGGAATACACCAGACCATAGCAAAAAATACAAGGCAGAGAATTGAGAACACTTCACCTTTTTAATATCATCAAAATGATTTGACATAGATTGAAAAGTATTAGAACTATCATATTGTTACCTTGCAAATGCCACTATCAAAGGATTCCTTTACTAAAACCCTTTTCTCAACAAGATCATTGTAGTAGTACTGAGAAATGATCATAAAACTGATGGTAGATATTTGCAACAAGTTGTCTAAAGAGAAAGAATTGAAGCATTTTCAAAGACTCAAATGATATTATCAAACTAGAACTATTACCATCATCAAAACACAAAAATACTGCAAAGATACAACCTCTTTGCTGCTTAATAAAGGGTTTGAATGATAAAACTATAAACACCTCCCCCTAACCTCATACTACTCTTTAATAAGTTATAAATGTTTCTTGTACAACATGCACAAGATTAGGTTCATCCTTCTCTTTCACTTGTTTCCTTCTCCAAACCTTCTTAACGCTTGTCTTCTTATGGTGATTAATTGATTTATCAGATCACTCCTACAAAATCAACCAATATGTCCAAACCTATGACATCTAGAGCATATAATTTTGTTTCTTCTATTTAACCATTCAAAGGAGTTCTTATTACATCCCATTTTCCTTGCATGCATCCAACAATTCATTTCCCTATGACCAAACTCATAGCATAGATAACAATAACCATAAAAGGATTTTCAAACCTAGATATTTGATGTTGTTTTGAATAAAAAGAACTTCTGAACTTGTGATTGTTGATTTGCGTAGGTGCAAATTATTTTGTCTTCTTCTTGTCTTCAGCATTTGGATTAGCAGAGTGATAATTTAAATCTATCTTCTTCATTGGGGTTTTTCTAACATTAGAACACTTTCCTTCTTCAAAATCTAATCCAGTAACATCCTTATGATGTTTTTGTTGGTTCAACTTCTCATATAAACACTCAGTACTCTTTTCAAAATGAAGTGTCTTGTGTAATTTGGAAGATGCTTTTCCTAGTTCATTTCTCAAAGAAACTAACTTAGATTCATATCTTTCACAATCATCCTCTTTTTTCTTGAACTCTTTTTTGACTTCCTCTTCTACTTTCTTAACTTATGCAACTTGCACCTTCAAATATATGATCAACTCTTTTGCTTCTTGAAGGTCTAAAAGAGTTTTAGTCTTGGACACCTTTTCTTCATGGAGCTGCAACTTTAAACTTTGATTCTCCAATCTGAGTTTCTTAATCTCTTCAAGGGCACAAATTAGCTCACCTTCAATATCAATTTCACAATCCTCTTCATCATACTCTCATTTAAAATCACTCTCAAAGGATTATCTTTCTTTACCAACATTCTTAACTAAAAGCCATCTTTTAACCTTGTATCTTCTTTGATTTGCAAGTCATTTCTTACAACTGTTTCCTCATCAACTTTAGTAGCTAGTTTAGATGGTGCTTGTTGTTTGGGATTCTACTGGGTTTTTCTTTTTTCTTTGTTTCTTTTACTTTTTGCCATGATAGGTGCTCCACTACCCAGAACCCTTAAGTTGGTTAAACTTTGTGCAAGGGTCTGGCTCTGATAGCATTTGTTGGAGTACATAAAACACTGAGAGGGGGGGTGAATTAGTATTTTCAAAATAAATTTAATTTATTTTTCCTTATAAACTTATGAACCCAATTTCTTTGTTATAACTTAGAAGTTCAAAAGCTAAAATTAATCCAACCAAATAGGTAGGGCTATATGCTTGATAAATAAATTCAAGTGTTGAAATATATTCAAGATTGAATGTTTAAACATAGAGACCAAATAGACCAAAAATAAAGTGAACCCATAACACAGTGATTTATGAGTGGAAAACCCTTTATAAGGAGAAAAAACCATTCTGAAAGCTCATTTTACTACCGTCACTGGAAAAATGGTAATCTCACTGATTACAACCTCATTGGAAAAAATACAGCCTCATTGGCAAAATACTGCCTCACTAGCAAAACACAACCTCACTAACAAAATATAGCCTCACTGGCAAAATACAGCCTCACTGGCAAAACACGACCTCACTGGCAAAATACAACCTCACTGGAAAAATCTCCTCGGTCTTAATGATCAATATCCAATGAAAAAGAAACACTATTTTAGGGGATTGACCTGTTACAATATGCATCAACAAAATACACCTTCAACACCTTGACTACAAGAATATCCTCTGACACAATATTCACACCATCAAGAAACATGAAAGAATGATTTCTCTCCTAGAATCCTCTACACAATGAACAAAATAATATGAGAAATGGGCAATGACTACAACATAAATTATAGTCTCTTTACAAGCAACCCCTTAATCCAACAACCATCATGAACAAACAAAAAATGAATGATAGATAAAGACCTCTACATAGACCTTGACTATTACACTCTATGAATGAACAAATAGATGACTATAATGACTTTGACATAATCATATCCACTATTATATTGATAGGATAATATCTCATCCACATAAACTCTTCACACTTAGAGACTATGGTGCAAATTTGTACAATATTTATGCTTCAAATAGAATTTTTGTCACATGAGCATTAGAATTTTGCATTCTCAGAGCACTGTACAACAGTTCCTCATATTTTCTATCACCCTTTGGTCATTTTATATCACACACTTATCTATACATAGCACATACAAATCATAATCTCACTCCATCATAGATTACATATAATGCATGTTATATTTTATTCTTTTGATCTCGCATACTAAGCCTTTTTCCTTCTAAACTACAATTCAAAAACATTATTTTCTCAACCTAACACTCCAAACTCTCTCTACTTTTGCATTATTCACACAACACCATCATATAGAGATCATACTTCAGTAGAAAAAAAAGACTCTCAATTGACTCACCTCAAATACATTTAAAAACCCTTTTCTTACCAACATACTTCAAATAATTACAAGTCAGTTACACCTGATGTTGTTTCATGTTCCTATCAAAGAATGAGCTCAAGGAACTAACCGTTTTGAATTTTAAATGATAACCCTCGATCAACATCACTCGCCATTGAAATCTGTAAATAAATGTCGTTGATTTCCATTCAAATATTGTAAACAAAGTCTTCAACCTGCTTGTACCGGTTAGGGGGGCAGTTATTAATGAATGTCTAACCCTCAAAGTGGTAGCTTAAGTTACCTTTCACCTCCTATTGTAAGTCGCTTATAAAATGTAACAAAAGATGTATAGAATAATGACAGCTATGTAAACCCTAGGTCTTAGGGTATAGCTTAGGGTTTTAGATGTACTCATAGATGTAAAACCTTCAATAATACAAAACTCTAACAACAGCTTGCCACCATGACTTTGTGCCTCAATAAAATTATGTCTTTGTTAGAGAATAAACACTTATCAATATCACTATTGCATCACTATGTCAATTTCAACATAACCTTTGAAAGATATGTATCAACACCTTTACTAATCTTTCCAACAGTCCAGTGCATCAATACTATCACTAGCCTTTCCTTTACTTCAACACCAATAAAGCTTCAACCTTTCCAAATTGCAACTCACTGAATAAATTCTCAACAAGAACTTGACATAGATATCAATCATGAATGAAAGAGCTAAAGGAGCACTTCAACCAAGTGTCTCTAACAAACAACTCTTTGACATCAACCTTTGTACCAAACCTTGACATTAAATACACCTTTGACTTTAAGGCCCTCTATCTGATAACCATTTCCATCAATTACACACCTTTGACATCAATGACAAACATTGCAATGCCAAGGTAATTAGTACCATATAGATTCTTAACCATACTATTTTCAACTTGACTCATTACCATATTAATATTCAACCTAAAACTTATTATTAGTCAGAGATGAGAAGGATGGTGAGATCTTATCATACACAAAAAGAACCTATAAAGTAATGAGGATTAAATAAATTTTAGATCTCCCCCATTAATGAGTATGTTAGTGTTAAGACTAAAGCCTCATATAGGGAAAACATAGTATGGTACCACCTCAAGGCAGGATGGATCAAACTAAATTTTGATGGGGCCTCTAAGGGAAACCTGATGAAGTGATGCTCAACATGATAAGATACCACTAATGTAGATATTTTTCAACACAAATCCCTCTCCCAAAAACTCTCAAATTTAGACAATAAATATTGAAATCAAACTCAACAACTATATTGCAATATTATATTCCAAACTTCTTCAAATGATTACAATATTCAACAAATCTAATATTATATCAAATTATACAACCCCAAGGACTGATGAACAACAAATAAAATTATTTCCAATCTTATTTATAATAGAAAATATTAAAACAACAACAAATAATTATTCCTCCTTCAAATGCAACTCAAATCTGCACTCTCCCACTTGCAATCTTCAACATGCAACTATTCCAACCTTCAATAATTGAATCTTATCTTCATTTTCTGTAACAAAGACCTTAAAAACCTGTAATAAACCTGAAATAATAATTACCAAAACTCTCCCACCAAAATAACTATGGCTGCAACAACCACCTTCAAATTCTAGCCAAGAATGGCTACCAAAACATAACCCAAATTGCTTGTAATCTTCAAAAACAAGCTCCAAAAACTTCTCCAAAAAAATTCACGACAAAATTGGGAAGAAACCTCCAAAAATCCATCCCAAAAACCTTCCCTAATATTAAAAGTGTTTTCATAAACTCATTGCCACCAAAATTGCCAAAATTGGAGTCCATTCCTATATTTTAAAGCAATTTTAAATGCATTTTCTAACTCATATTCCCTCCAAAAATCAAAAATCTGATTTTTTCCTTCCCATTGGAAAATCCATGACCACATCCTCATAATGAGTTGTTTCCACAAAGGAAAAATCAATAAATGATTTTTCATGCAAGTTTGTAACTCCCCACAAACCCAACACCTAAGTCCGATTTTTCAAAATTTTCTAAAATTGTAACTACACTCCCACTACTCCACTTGCCAACATAGCTTAACAAAGGTGGAATTTATTTTATTAAATTAAATTATGCCAAATTCATTCAAATTATCCTCACAACATGAAGTTAAAATTCAAATTCCAAAATCTAATTTTTTTGGTGATGCAAGATTGCCTTACACCTTGGATGCTCCTACATCAGACACCCAAGGTAGGAAATTTTTTGTGAATATGGATTCACAAAATGGAGTTGAGTGGTAGTACCACCCTTTTGGATTATAATAAATCCTTAGCAAACTCCATCACTAAATTAGACAAAAGAATTTATTTCTCCACCTCTTCTAGCACTTAGTCGGGACACTTGTCATCCTCCTCCACCAAGTGTGCAATCCATTCCTGATTCTTCTGATGGATTTACATCCATACTAGAACATCCTCCTTCTCCACATCTCTTCTTCCTTTCTTCCTTCTTTGTGGGATTCAACCCACCACAAATCAACCACCTCCACCAAGTTCCTCCTACAGCTTCCTCTATAGCCTCTACCTACAAGTATACATCTGTATACCACTCCACATCTTCACAATCCTTTTTCTTCTCTAGCTCATTTCTCATGTCATAATGAAAATACTTTACATATTCAACATTACAAAACTCATAAAAATCAGATTTTACCTCGATGAATTCTTTTGTCACAATATCTTCTTCCTCACTATTGAATGCTACTATCTTTGTTGTTGCATTGAACAACTTTTCTATCTCTACGATCTCTTCCTCAATAAACCCTTGGTCTTCATCAAGTTCCTCATCAAGCACTGGATCCTCATAGATCATTGTATACTTTGTTTTAACTGGAACATCCTCAACTGTTGCAGCTTTACTCACACCAATCTCCTCAATTCTCACTTTTGGAACTCCTCAATCTTCAACCAATGTTGCAACAAATTTCTCTTCACTTTTTTCATTTTCTTCCATGCTCTCACCCAAGAATACCTTTGCAACATCAATTTCTTCTTGTATTGCTGCACTTTATTTTTTCTTCTCATCCTCCACTACAATCTCACCATCTTCCTTCATGCTATCCTCAAAGCATGCTTATGTAATATTTTCTCCTTCTTGTTCACCTACATACACAACTATGACAAAATTATTGCCTTTCTTCTTTGGAATTTTCAAGGCCTCAAAAAGCCTCAACATAAATATTCAAATCCTCAAGTTCTTCACATGTAAATTTCCTCACATTCGGTGATCTATTTACACACAAATCACACACACACCAACACAGGTCCTAGTACAAACTGCCTCCAAGTGATGCTTCTACCTGCACACTCAGGAACACTAGCTCTAATACCACTGATAAAGTGAGGCTCAACATGCTATGATAGCACTAATGTAGAGATGTTTCAACACAAATCCCTCTTCCACAAACTGACAAATTTAGGCAATAGATATTGAAAGCAAACTCAACAACTATATTACAATATTATATTCCAATTTTTTTAAATGATTACAATCTTCAACAAATCTGATATTATATCAGATTATACAACCCCAAGGACTAATGAACAATAAATAAAATGGTCCCTTCTTAAACCACAAATTAAAATATCTTAAATGATTTGACTTAAATCTGAAATAACTTAGAAAAGCAAAACAATACTAAAATTTAATAAATAAATTTCTAATTTTTTTAATTCAAAGTTCTCCTGCAAACATCATAGTATCTTCTCCAAAATGGAAATACAAATATTTCAGCCTCTTGGATTGATAAATACACATTAAAAATTAGATTCAAATATTATCTTAACAATAAATACAAACTCTTGTTTCAACTCCTTCAAATCACTCTCAATCTACAACCTTCACCCTGCTCCAATCTGCAAACGGTATCCATCTTCAACAATGGATTCCATGATCCATTTTGCTATCACAACACCTTCAAAACTGCAACAAAACACTCCCCATATCCTCTCCAATAATATGCTACACCTGCAATAACAATGTCCAAAACCCTCCCACCAAAAGAACTATGGCTACAACAACCACCTTCAAATTCTAGCCAAGAATGGCTACCAAAACATAACCCAAATTGTTTGTAATCTTCAAAAACAAGCTCCATAAACTTCTCCAAAAAAAATTCATGACCAAGTTGGGAAGAAACCTCCAAAAATCCACCCCAAAAACCTTCCCTAATATTAAAAATGCTTTCATAAACTTACTCCCACCAAAATTTCCAAAATTGGAGTCCACTCCTAGATTTTAGGTTTTTTTAAATGCATTTTCCAACTCATATTCCCTCCAAGAATCAAAAATCTGATTTTTTTCCTTCCCATTGGAAAATACATGAACACCTCCTCATAATGAGTTGTTTCCACAAAAGAAAAATCAATAAATGATTTTCCATGCAAGTTTGTAACTCCCCACAAACCCAACGCCTAAGTCTGATTTTTCAATTTTTTCTAAAATTGTAACTACACTCCCACTATTCCACTTGCCAACATGGCTTAACAAAGGTGGAATTTATTTTATTAAATTTAATTATTCCAAATTCATTCAAATTATCCTCACAACATGAAGTTAAAATGCAAATTCCAAAATTTAAATTTTTTGTTGATGGAAGATTATCTTACACCCTGGATGCTCCTGCATCAAAACCCAAGCCCATCTAGGGTGATATGCATCTTCAAATATTATAATGGTGAGATAATTGCATAAATGGAATTTCCATTGTAGTCAAAGACAAATAATGAAGCAGAGATGAGAGCCTTATGGCATGGTCTAGAGGAAGGGTTAAAACTGGGGATCAAGGAGATTTCAATCAAAGGAGACTCCCTCCTCACAATCAAAGTGATATGTAAATAACATATGATCAACTATCACCTTAACAATCTCCTTTTAGATTTCTTACGCCTTCTTAACAGTTTTGAGGAGTTTAGAATCTATTATATCTATAGGAAAGCTAATAAAGAAGTGGACGACCTGGCCAACATGGCAATAGAGTTGGTGATATATGAGGGACAAAAAATTTAAGAAGCGTAATATATGCACAATTTGGAACATGAAGTGCTTGAGAGCATATACAATGACATATGGGAAACTTGCATGATGTATATGCCAAATGAGCAAGAGTACAAAGAATATGAGTTGGCAATGCAAAACTATGCTCAACGCATAAGATTGATACTATTGGGTTGGAGTGTGATTTGAAGGTAATTATTTCCCTCAATTTGGGTGTGAGAGACTACCAACCATCACCTATAACAACTTATTCTAACTTTGATGGAAGGTATTAAAATAGCTAGTTTCTTTCTTTGTGGGCTGGTAAGCTTGCACACCCCTGTACACTTAACATGTCTACACCATCAAATGGATTTCCTCAGCAACATCATGGACCAGAGATTGAAGATGATGATGAAGGAGTATTATAGGAACACTCTCAAAGTTGTGAAGTGGGTTTTGGGGGCAGATTTCTTGGTATATGAATGCTAATACCAAGTCATCACAGACATTAATTCTCATTTTTTGCATCGCTCCTCAACTAGGGGGAGCCAAAGGAAATGGTTTAGGTCCTTACTTAGACCCTATTAAAGAAGATCTATTTGGAGGGCGTGGATGAGGTGTTATAGGTGGTGAGGTATGTATAGGGCTGCCAAATCCTAAGGAAATTCCCCTAGTGCCAGAGGAGCTCACATTAGTGGAGTGGGTGCCCTTCCTTGGCCACTTTTGAACTAAGATACTAATGCGATACAGTGGTGGAAAGGAAGGATTGCCAATTCCTAAAGAGTGTCAACAATCTGGAACCAATATACAACTTGGAGTGGCTCCACGAATTTGATAGGATCTAAAGCCAAAACCTAAGGTGTGTAGGATTTAATGGGTTCACAAAAATAAAAATAAATAATGGATACTTATTTTAAAAACATTATCTAGGGTAAATAAAATGTACAAAATAACTAACAATTATATTACCCTTAATAACAAAATAATTTGAGAAAATTATGCAAACATGCTTTTTGAAATTGACAAAGAAGGTGAGAGTACTTTGTTTCATTTGTGATGTGGATATGTTCTATTACAATCTATGCTCAGTGATCCAATCCAAGTTTCTACTATCAAATTGGAGGAAATCAAGCTCTAATAAATGAGATTTATGGATTAATTGAAATAATTTATTCTAATACCTAAATTCCTATTTTACCTCAAATAAGATAAAATATTTATATTTACTTGTAGAAATAAAAGATTTATTATACAGAAACAAAGAGGGTGCTTAAACCAAAATTATATGCTACTTTTATTATATCAACCTCTAGAGAAAATATAAAATTCTCAATTTACATAAAGCACAAAGGATACTCGAATTTTATTGCATAGTAAAATGAAAATATATCTCAAGAGGAACCTAGAGACCAAGAATGAAACTCTCTGTCTAGGACATCAACATGTCACACAAACATCCTTGTGCCATGTTTTTATCCTTCACCAATCACTCTAAAATGTCCCTAAATGTATGGCTCAGACTCCACAATCACCCTAACCTACAAATATAATGAAACAAGAAAAATATTGGGGTTGTTTAGGGGTTTTCCCTAGTCAAACTCTTGTTTTGGTCTTTTGACCATCGTAGATAGCCAAAACGAAATTGATTGATGAAAAATAAATGATTTTAAATCCTAAGTGCATTCAAGATTAAAAGTAATGATAAAATGAAATATTTGATAACGGTGTTAACCCTAGTCTATAAGGAGAACCACCATTTCATGTGAATAAAATAATAATAATAATAGATTTGCTAACTTCTATACCAAAGAAGTTATCTCATGTCAACAAGAAAATATAAGAATAAATTCAACACAATAAGAATCTTATTAGTAGTGGAAGTCACTCCTAATACATATAATGTGTAACAATAAATGTCCTTCCTTGATAAGCTCAAATTTTCAAAGAAGAGAAGAAAATGGTATGAAGCACTAGATGATAAAGTTGTGAGTGAGTGAATATGCTATAAAAAATTGGTAGAGTTTCCCTAAGGATCTCAAATGGAGAGCTTGTTGAAAATAAAATTTAGGTCCCTTGAAAATGGTAAGGTTTTTTGGTTTTTTTTCTCAAACAAGAGAGAAAGAGATGTTACTTTCTCATTTGGGCATTATGACACACATTTTAAATAAGTCACAAAAAATTACACTTTCAAATCTCAAGAATTTTTGGGGTATTAGTGCATCATTCTACCGTCCAAAAAGATTATGCTAAAATCTCACATATATGCTTGAAATTGTAGCCTCATAAATTGTCACCCATGAAAATTTCACCTTATGTTTGGTCCCCACTTAAATTATTGGACCTAATTGAGTATTTAATTTCCTAAATTATGCATTATGTGGTCTATTTTTGACAATTTTTGACGAATTGCAAGCGAGAATCAATTGCATCTATCTAAGACCTTGCCCCTGATACCTAAAATCCCAAAAAATAGGGCAAGGACACTCACTCCCTAGGCATGAGTGTTCCACTATTTTGGCTCAAAATTCAAATATGTCAGTGTCGACAATTTAATATTTGTGATTCAATTATATAAATTCGGCTATCATGATTAAATTTTTGGGGAATAGAATAAATGCCTATAAATACCTAGTTATTACATCATTTCAAATCTAAGTGAAAAAATATTGGAAAACTTATGATCAAGAGCACTATTGAGCAAGTCAAGAGCAACATTTCAAAGCTTCATTGCAAAATTTCAAGATCCTAACATCATGTGCAATCTTATGTGAGTTTATGTGTGTTCATATTGTTATTGTTTTGTGAATGTTAACACTTTTGTAGGTCTCCAAAGCATTCAAGCATACAAGCAAGAAAGATCAAGGCCTTGAGGTGATGTGTATGACTTCGTCCTTCAAGCAATCCATTGAAGGGAGGTGAGTTGTAGCACTTTGTGATTTCATCATTCCTTCCTATTCATTATCCATTTATCATTGACATTAACATTGTGGAAGTGGAAACACTTACACGGGGTTTGACTAAAGCAATCCCCTAAAATGGCCCAACATTTCTTCTCTTTGTGAATGTGTAAATCTCAGATTGAAGAAGATTGAAGAGGTGTTGAAGACAAATTATTCATTGTTGCATTTGTTTTCATACCCCTTGTCAAGCCATGAAAACTCAGTTATAGAAATATCTGGAAGTGTTCTGACAAATCTGAAGGAAAAATTTTGAAGCTCAAATTTGACATTAGAAGACCTTGAAAACATATTTGAAAAAGCACACAAGGACACTCACACCCTGGGCATCCGTGTGCTCCATTTTTTATCCCAAATTTAAATCACAAATGCATAGTGTCCTTCTCTACTCATTTATGTTATTTGAATTTGTCTGTGAAATTTTGTACTTTCTATATTTGTATCAGAATAGTAAATTACACTACTAGCCTAGTTTGATCATTGCATTTCATCATTGGGACATTTCTAGATTTGGTTAAGGGTTGGTTGACTCACCTATCAGGTTGTAACTCAATATCATACCTTGTCCAAATCCATCAAACCCCACTTCATCCTTGCATTTCAATCTATTACACCTCCCCCCTCATAACCTGTTAGACACACATGACAACTAAGAGGGGGGTGAATCAGTTGTATATTAGAATATTCAAACCTCATTAACCTTCAAACCATTATTGAGCATTAGCATTAATGTAAACAAGTGAAACATCAACACATCAACACATCAACAACCATACACAATAGAACACTAGATTTACATGGAAAACCCTAATAAGGGGAAAACCACATTGAGGATTAACTCAAATATATATGAATAATAACATTGATTACAAAAGGCTCACTATTAAGGGCACATTTCCCAAAGGACTCACTATCCAAAATAGAAGAGAATAAAAGAAGACTGTTACAAGGAGGTTCACTACCTTAGAGAAATAGGAAGATCCACCATAACTATACACCATCCATAACCTTCAGCTCGCTGCCTCCAGTAACTTTAGGTACACTGAAAATGTAGACACCTTTCTGCTCACTACATCTAGTAGCCTTAGGCATTTAAGCTCACACTAAAATCCCAACACTTGATCACATTCGTATATCACTTCACATCTTCAACATCTCCAATAATTGAACTTTCTAAATGTATCGTCCATGATCTCAAACAACATTGTTTAGGTCAACCTCAATGAAACGTATGCACCTCAAACGTGTAACCAATAAATAGATCAGCACCAAACACTTCCATAGTGGAAATAAGTGAAGGAAGACCACACTAAGGGTAAACTAGGACCCAAATCCATACCGGAATGCTTCACCACGCTTCTAAAAACCATGAAGCACATCCACAAGTAATGATAGCATGCTAGGTAGGCCAAACCTGTATTAACACTACCAAAAAATAAATTCACTCTTCACCGGGTCCAAAAACATTCTACGGACCATGAATAAACATCACAAAATATCCCAGAATATTCCAACACCATTAGAATATTCAAAAATATTGCCACAACCACCTACAATTGAGAATACTATCATCTTGTACAACCAGAAACACTACCATAGATATACAACTCACTAACCAACCTTTCAAAACACCTGAACACACAAAACTCTAGGGAAAGGTAGATATAAGCAATATGAGCACATTCTCAAATCTACAAGACAAGAAACCTCAATGTGGAGAAATGAAGAGCAATTCCATTTCTCCCAGATAACCTTCTTCACAGTCCAACATACTATCAAACACAACTTCTACTTCCACATGATCCAAAACCTGAAACTCTGGATATAACACCTTTGAACACCTCTAATCATCTCATCCAAACTGCACAAGCACATATTCAACCATGAAGAAATGTAGAGCATAATTTAGAACACAACTTTGTCGCCTTATACAATCTCTATTCAAATTTTCTCAAAATCACTTGGAAACCAAGTGAACCAGTTGCATCAACAACATCTAATCAACAACACAAAAACCTTCTCATAACAACCACACTAGAGATTGCAGCAATCTCCCCATATACAACACCTGATCAACACCACACTAGAGGTTGACATAGGTTGACATCAATGACAACACTAAAGACAACATAGTGCAACAATATCCCTATTGACATCAATGAAAACATTGCAAAATCTCCAAAAATATCCTGCTTTGTCATCGATGGCAACACCAGCACTGAAAACCATCAACAATAAAAGCAACCCTGCAATGGCAACACTAGCTCAACCCTGCAACAAGCAACACTCCCCCTTGGACATTTCTTATATTTTAAACTTATTTTCTCTCCATGTTTTTTAGTCTTTCTCCCCCTTTGACATCAATTTTTTCCTTGTGTTTTTCAAACTTCACTCTCTCCCCCTTTGACATAAATGGCAAAGGGCAACACCGATAAGAAAAAAAATTCTCACTTTCTCTCTATTGCTCTTTCTCTCTATTACTCTCTCTTCACTACTCTCTCCACTGCACTCTCCCCTTAGGGGCACAATATATGCCCCCCTTGACTACACCAACCAAGGAAACCACTACCTACTCCCCCTGAGAGGTAGCCTTCATCAGTCCAGAACAAAGAATAAATCTTGAATAGCTCACCTAGATAGATGCACCAACTCATGTATTTAGTTGAAAGAAGGAGGGGCAATAACCCCTAGCTTCTGCTTGAGATACTCAAATGTATCTTTTGGAAGAGTCTTTGTGAAAAATTGTACTATTCGATCCTTTATAGGTACATATTCCAACTTCACTTCATTCTCTACAACTTTCTCTCTTAGAAAGTGATACCAAATAGAGATATGCTTTTTCCTTGAATGCATTACCATATTTTTTGAAATGTTACTAGCACTTGTATTATCACATAAGATAGGAATAGGCTCATTATATGATACTCTAATATCCTTTAATGTCTGCTTCATCCACAACACCTGTGTGCAACAAGATGTTGCTGCAATATATTTTTCCTTTGCAGTAGATAATGGCACTGAATCTTGCTTCTTACTCAACCAAGAAATTAATCTACTTCCAAGAAAGAAAGAACCTCTACTTGTACTTCTTCTATCATCTGTTACAATCTACCCAGTTTGCATCTGTATAAGCACTCAAAGAGAAATCAGTATCCCTAGGATACCATAGACCAAAGTTTGGAGTGCCTTTCAAGTATCTGAATATCCTTTTGATTGCTTCCACATGTGATTCTCTAGGATATTCTTGAAATATTTCCACAAGACATATTCCATGCATGATATCTAGTCTAGTAGCAATTAGATATAACAATCCACCAATCATTGATCTATACTTGCTCCGATTCGTCTTAGGACATTCATCATTTTTTTCTCAACTTACAACCAATAACCATTAGAGTACATACTGGTTTAGAGTCCTCCATTCCAAACTTCTTCAATATTTCCTTGGCATACTTTGTGAGATGAATATACCTTTATTAGATTGACTGATTTGTAGCCCAAGGAAGAAATTTATTTGCCCAAACATTGACATTTCAAACTCATTTTGCATTTCCTCTACAAACTTCTTACACATTGCTTCATTTCCTCCAAAGATTATGTCATCAACATACACAACCACAATCACGATCTAATGTCTCTCAACCTTGAAGTAAAGATTGCTCTTTGTAGTACCCTTTTTGAATCCGTGTTGCAATAGGCACTTATCCAATCTTGCATATCAAGCTCTAGGAGCCTATTTGAATCCATACAATGCCTTTTTCAATTTGTAGACCATATAAGAATTTTTTGATAACTAAACACCTTTTGGTTGTTCAATGCACACTTCTTCTAACTCACCATTCAAAAATGCAAACTTGACATCCATCTGATATACCTTGAAGTCTTTACGTGCTGCAAAAGCCAAAAACATCCTAATGGCTTCCATTCTTGCTACCAGAGCAAAAGTCTCTTCAAAATCTATTCCTTCCACTTGTGAGTAGCCCTTACACACAAGTCTAGCCTTATTTTTGATAAATTCTCCATTCTCATTCAACTTGTTCCTGAAAACCCATTTAGTTCCTATCACATTCTTGTTTGCTAGTCTTGGGACCAGTTCCCATGTCTGATTCTTCTTAATCTGTCTTAAATCTTCTTCCATAGCTTTGATCCAACTCTCATCCTTGCATGCTTCAGTTACAATTTTAGGTTTTGTCTCAAAAAGTGAACAAAATTTTACCTATTCCTCTACCATAGCAGCTCTTCTTTGTGTCAGTATACATTTGTCATTATTTCCAATGATTTATCTTTAAAATAATTCTTCTACACATACTTAGGAGTCTTAGGATTCTTTTTTGGAGCTTCTTCTTCTTCCACGGCCATCTCTTTTTCTTTCTCTTCTCTAGAAGGGGTTCATTATATTTGTATCCTTCTATCAGAATTGAGCTTTGGTGTGATCCTTCATCCATTTTGACACTTTCATTTTCAACTATCTTCTTTAACCTTTTGTTGTAGCATCGGTATCCCTTGCTCTTTGTAGAGTATCCAAGGAAGATTGAACTTCATCTGATCTTGCATCGAAATTTCCTAGATTTTCTTCATCTCTCCTAATATAACATTTTCTTCCAAAGACTTTGAAATATTTCACAGTAGGAGGTTTTCCATACCATAGTTCATAAGGGGTCTTTGAACTGTTCACTCTTGCTTGTCCTCTATTAATAATGTATACTATAGTATGAATAACTTCTTTCCAATAGACTTTCAATAGATTTTCTTCCTTCATCATTGTCCTTACTACTTCTTGAACTATCATGTTCTTCATCTCCATAACTCCATTCTACTAAGGAGTCTTAGGAGCTAATAAATGTTTCTTTATCCCATTATCTTCACAAAAGTTGTTAAATTCATTGGAGGTGAATTGACCACCTCTATCAAATCTCAAGCATTTCATTTTCAAATCCATTTCATTCTCTACCATAGATTTGAATGCATTGAACTTATCTAGAGCTTCTTATTTTTCTTTAAGAAATGTTACCCAAGTCATTCTAGAGTAATCATCAATCAACAACATAAAATACATGTCACCTTAAGAACTTCATGTTATGGTAGGTTCATATAGGTATGTATGCACCAACTCCAGAGGTCCTTTGGTATAATATTCTTTAGTTTTGAACCTCTTCTTTATCTTCTTTCCAAAATGATACTCCTTACAAAATGCATTGATAGGCTTTATAATTCTTAGCAGATCTCTCACAGCTTGAGTAGATTTGATATTCACTAGGCTATCGAAATTGGTGTGACCTATTCTTCTATTCCATAGCCAACTTTCATTGATTTGATACATAAAGCACTTAACACCACCACCTTTGAGATGATAAACATTTCCTTCTATCCTTGTTCCAAATGCAACTAATGTTCTAGAGCTTCCTTTTCTAATTTCACAACCATCATCCTAAAACACCAAATTGTATCCTCTACTACACATTTTTCCTACACTGAGAAGATTATGTCGAAGACCCTTGACATAAAGAACATCATTTGTCTTATTCTTGCCATCAAAACTAATTGAACCTATTAGAACCAAAAATGTCCATTTACAACCCTAAGGTTTTTCCATAATTTTTTATAAAAATCCATAAAAATCCTAAGGTTTTATTCTCATTTGAATCTAATATTTCCCTAGCTTTTCATGAAATAATTCATTTCCCACCTTTCAAAAGGGCCAAAAATGATTTATACCCTTACCGCTCCCTTTATTTTCATTCTATAGGTCTTTACCGCTTTACCGCGGCGTCCCACAAAGGGGCTCGTGGTATAGCGGAGGCGGTTATAGACTATCACCGCAGTACCACCAACGGTCAAGTTTGAGACTCTGGTGACTGCGGTAACGGTCAGTGAAGGGTCAGTAAGCAGCGAGACAGACGAAGGCAAGCAGTTTGAAGGTTCACCACGGTACCGTGCACGGTCAAGACATAGACCGCGGTGGCGCGGTAAACGGTGAGTCAACAGTGAGAGTAGCAATGAATACATATACCGCGATACCACGGAAGGTCCGAATATAGACCACGGTAACGCGGTAACAGTGGAGGAAGCGGCGGAGGAGATGGTAAGCGGTTATCGTTATACCGCACATAATTCAAGCGAAAACTGTGGTGATTGCGGTAACGGGGGGGATAACTGTAGCAGTAAGAAGAAGTGGAGACCGGTGAGAAGCAGTCACCGCTATACCGCGATCGGTCAACAAGTTGACCGTGGTAGAGCGGTAAGCATAAATGAAGACCTCACGGCAAGGCATAAAGTGAAATTTAATGGGCAGGAAAGGTATAATGTAAAATTAAAAGCTCGACTATAGTTTAAAATATTTAGTTTTTCGATAGGCAACTAATTAAATATTTTGTTTCAGCCATGGAATGTAAACGGCCATAACCAGAAAATTGAAGGGTCAAGACCCTTGTGATGTAATGTATAAATAATTTAAAAAATCAGTTGTAAAGGGGGAGACAATAGTTAGAGTTAGAATTGTTAGATTTTTTCCCGAGAGGAGACTAGGGGAATGCAAAATAATGTATAGACTTTCTTTGAAGCAGAATCAATGGATAGATCATTTTGAATTTGTGAAACTCTTTCTGTTTTGAGTTGTTGTGATATAATAATTTATATTTCTTATGTGGGTTGTCTCCAACTTGAAGTCTTAAATCATTTAGATCAATGTTTCTAGCATATGTTTGATTTATCAAAGTGCAATTTTCACTCTTTATGATTTGATTGATTGGTGTCTGCAAGTTAGAGTTAAAATTATTTTAAACAAGTCACGGTGATTTAGTATTTCTTTTGGATCATTGAAGTAGAACCTGGTAAGAAAACATTCCAGCACTATTTATGCAAGCCATAAATTAATGAAGTCATATGCCAGTCATTAGAATTTCATTTTTAAAAGTGCCTAGCAACTTGAATTAAGACAGAAAGGGAAAAATACACAATTCTTGATAATTTGACTCTGTTGCCCACGTGGATAGAAGGCACTTATTTGCCTCAACCCAGAGATCAGATTTCATACAATTAATATTTTCAAATCCTTTCATTTGTGCAGTAGGAGTAGGAGTAGTTTTAGTGTTTATGTCTATCCACTTCCATTTGCCATTGTGGGTAGATTGTTGCATTAGGAAACACATTTCAAAATATGCATCACTCATAGGTACACCCACCTAGGTCTAGTAGAACCTGAAGAGCAAAGGGTACAATTGCATCAATTGGCCTTGTACGTTGGCCAAAAGCATTGTGAGAGCTTGGCAACCTCTTGTGGTTCAAACCTGTGTTTTTGAGACCCAACAGAACCTTTTCTACAAATATTAACAAATGTATCATCACCAAACTTAACAAGACCCCCATCATACTTTTCAAGCTTAACAAACTTACTCTTATCACCTGTCATGATTTGAGCATCCACTATCAATTATCCAGTAGTTTCTCTCCTCTCTTGCATAAAAAGTATTCAACACAGTTCCTTCAATATTGTGACCTATTTCCAGAGAAATTTCCTTCACACATCTTTCAGTATCAATAGAATTAGTTCCAACATTTAAAGCCATGAACAAGCATTCATCACTTCCATCATCTAGATAGTTTGATTCCTCATCATTAGATACACCACTATCTTCTTTAACATAATAACTCTTCTTGACATATTTACCTTTATGATATTTATATTTGTCATTTGAAACTTTGATTGGAAATTTAGAAGCATAATGATGTGTTTCCACAATTGAAATATATAAAGGGTAACTTACCTTTGTATTTTCTAGTGCCTTTTTTCATTCTCCTTGCAAAATTTGCTTCCACCTCATCATGATCATCTAGATCAAATTCATCATTCTCTTTCTTGCTGACTTTAAAAGCAATTTCTTTCTTTGGAGCATCTTGGTCAAACTCACTTAATTCAAAAGTAGTTAAAGCACCAAACATTTGATCTCTAGAATACTGATTCAAGTTTTGAGCTTCCTCAATAGCAAAAAATTTAGCACTATAAGATTTAGGAAGAGTTCTCAATACCTTTTTCACAACTTCACTTTCCTCCAATTTTCCACCAAGACCATTGATGACATTGACAATTTCATCCACTTTGAGCATGTAGCCAACAACATCTTCATCTTTTGATATCCTTAGGGTTTCAAATTTATATTTGAAATTATGCATCTTTGCTTGCTTGACCTTATCATATCCTTCATAAATACTCTACAACTTTGTCCAGATCTCTTTAGCAGTTTTGAGGCTTATCACCTTCACAAGTTCTAAATCAGAAAGCCCACTCAAAATAGCATTCCTTGCTTTGCCATAATTTTCATAATCCTTGATCTCATCATCACTTGCTAGAGTAGTAGGCATAGTATATCTAGTTTCAACTGACTTCCAAACACCAAACCCTAATGAGCCAAGGCTTCCATCCTAGCTTTCTAGAAATCATAATTTGATCCATCAAACATAGGGACCTTCACACCATTCTTGTGCACCATCCGAATCTACCTCAAGTGGTTAAGATTCTTTCAAGGTACCACAACTCTGATACCAATAGGACAACTAAGAGGGGGTGGATCAGTTATACATTAGAACATTCAAACCCTCATTAACCTTCAAGCCATTGTTGAGCATTAGCATGAATGTAAACAAGTGAAACATCAATGCATCAACAACCATACACAATAGAGAACCAGATTTACATGGAAAACCCTAATCATGGAAAAACCATGGTTTTAATTAACTCACATATATATGAATAACAATATTGATTAAAAAAGGCTCACTGTCGGAAGGACTCACTACCCAAAAGAGAGAATCGCTCACTGTCAAGGGCTCACTATCTGGAATAGAAGAGAATAGAATAATACCATTATAAGGAGGCTCACTACCTCAAAGTAATAGGAATATCCACCACAACAACTCTACACCATCTGCAACCTTTGGCTCACTGCCTCCAGTAATTTTAGGTACACTGAAAATGTAGACACCTTCTGCTCATTGCATCTGGTGGCCTTAGGTGTTTAATCTTGCACTTGGATCTTAACACTTGATCACATTTTGCATCTCACTTCACATCTTCAGTATCTCCAACAATTGAACTTACTTATATATCCTCCACAACCTCAAACAACCTTGTTTAGGTTGACCTCAATGAAACATATGCACCTCAAACATGCAACCAATCAATAGGTCGACACCAAACACTTTCACAGTGGAAAGAAGTGAAGTTGGACCACACCATGGGTTAACTAGGACCCTAATCCACACCAACACACTCCACCAAACTTCCACAAACCATGAAGCCCATACACAAGTAACACTAACATGCGAAGTCGACCAAACCTGTATTAACGCTACCAAACAATCAATTCACTCTTCACCAACTCTGAAAATATCTTGCAGACCACAAAGAAACATCACACAACATCCAAAAATATTCCAACACCATCAGAATATTCATAAACACTTTCGTAACCACCTATAATTGATAATACTGTCATCTTGTGCAGCAACAACATTGTCGCAAACATACAACTCACTAACCAACCTTACAGAACACCTAAACACACAACACTCCAAGGAATGGTAGATATAGGAAATATGAGCATGTTCCCAAACTCATAAGACAAGAAACCTCACAAAGAAATGTGGAGCAACTATCAAACACAACTTCTACTTCCGCATAATCCAAAACCTGAAACTCTGGATATAACACCTTTGATCATCTCATCCAAACTGCACAAGCACTATTGGAAGTATGAGTAGTTGTGTGTTATCATTTATGTCAATAGTTCTTTGTTGTTGCATTGATGTCAATAGGTCTATGGAGAGATTGTTGGAAGTTTGTGATGATGCTTTGATTGGTTGCATTATGTTTTCATGAGTAGTATCACTGATGTTAACTTCTAGTGTTGCTTTGATGAGTATTTTTTGGTGATGTTCAACCTCTTGGGTGGTTGATATGTTGATAATGTGCTCTAGGTGATGAGTTTGAGTTTGTGGTGCTTGGTTTCCAAGTTCTTTTAAGAAAATTTGAAGAAAAGAGAAAACAGTGTGGTTGAGAGGTGTTTAGTGTTTTGCTCCACATTTCCTCTGTGTTGAAGCTCTATCTATGTGGTTCAGATATGTTGATTAGAGGTGTTCAGAGGTGTTATATATAGAGTTTCATTTGTTGGATTATTGTGCAGAGAAAGTTGTACTCACCGGTTTGTGAAATGTGTAAGTAGTGTTGTCTAGGAGAAATATTTTTGCTCCACATTTCTCTATAGTTTGTCTTCTAGTCTTGCAGATTTGAGGGTGTGCTTATATTTCTCGTATCTATCTTCAATCCAATTTTTCTGAGTTTTGGTGCTCTACAAGGTTGGATTCAGGTGTTGTTGTGTATTGAAGGAAAACTGGTTGTGCAAGATGAATATGTTCTTCTGGTATATGATGTTGTGAAGGAGTTATTATATTTTAGGGTGTTGATGGAATATTCCATATGGTGTTAAAGTATTGTGTGTGGTATGTGATTCATCTTTGGATCATAAGAAGTGTGTACTTAATTGTTTAATGGTTTTAACACAGGTACGATTGACCTTGGGTGTTTACACTAATTATGAATATGCTTCGGTGTTTGTGGAAGCGTGGAGTGGTGTGTTTATATGTATTTGGGTCTGAGTTAAGGTATGTTGTAGTGTACCTTCATTTCTCTCCACCACGAGAATATTTTGGTGCCGACCTAATTTGAATTTAAATGGTTGAGGTACATAGTCAACCTTGTGAATTGTTTTCAAGGTTGAAGATGATATAAATAAGTGTTGAGTTGTTGGAGAATGGTGTGTGTGATGTGTATTGAGATGTGAAGTGTAGTGTGAGCTTTAATGCCTAATACTATTAGAAGCAGTGAGAAGGTGTCTACATTCTATAGAGTGTGAATGCTCTAGTGAAGTAGTGGTGGATCTTTTTGTTGCTCTGAGATGGATTTCTCATTGTAAAAATCTTCTTTCTTCTTATTTATAATCTAGCAGTGAGCCATTGGAAGTGAGCCCTCTGATAGTGAGCCTATTGTATTCAGTGTTGCAATTATTTTCTATTGTGAGCTAATCTTCATCGTGGTTTTTCTCTTCTTGGGTTTTCTAAGTAGATTTTGTGTTCTTATGTGTTTGGATGTGTTTGCATTACTGTTTCTCGTATTTACATTCTGCTAATGCATGACAAGGGTTTAAGGACTAATGAAGATTTGAATATTTATGAGGGTTTTGATGTTTTAATGTACAATTGATTCACCCCCTCTTAGTTATCTTGTGCATTCAACAATTGGTATCAAAGCAAGTTTCCTTAGAATAAATCTTAATCACTTGAGGTAGATCTGGGATGGCACACAAGAAGGAGGCTCCTTTGTTTGATGGATCTGATTATTCATTCTAGAAAATCAGGATAAAATGTTTTCTTGTTTCACTAATATTTGAAGTTTGGAAGTTTGTTGAAACTAGTTATGCAATACCTGTAAGTGGTTTGAGTACTGATGATGAGATCAAGGCATATGAGAACAATGAAAAAAAAAGGTATGCTATTTTGAGTGGTCTTGCTAATTCAAAACTTGTGAAAGTTACGAGTCTTAAAATTGTTGGTGAAATTTGGAAAAAGCTGGAAAGTATCTATGAAGGAGATGATAAAGTCAAGCAAGCAAAGATGCAGAAACTGAAGACTAAATTTGAGACCTTAAGGATGAAAGAAGATGAAGATATTACAGGCTACATGCATAGAGTGGATGAAGTTGTCAATTCTATTAGAGGCCTTGGAGGAAAACTTGAAGAAGAAGAGGTGGTAAAGAAGGTATTAAGAACTCTTACTAAATCTTATAATCATAAGGTTTCTTCTATTGAACAATTTTAGGATTTAGATCAGTATTCTAGAGATCAATTGTTTGGCACTTTAACTACTTTTGAATTGCGAGAGTTTGGTCTGAGTGATGTAAAAAGGGAGACTTCTTTTAAATTTGGAAAAGAATAGAAGAATGAGAAATTTGATCTAGATGAAATTGATGAGTTGGAGGTAAGCTTTGTTAGGAAATTGAAAAAGGGCACTGGAAAATACAGAGGTAAGTTACCTTTCAAATTCTTTAACTTTGGAAAGATTGGCCATTATGCTTCAAGATGTTATGTCAAAGCTTCAAGAGATGGACCTAAGGAGAATAAATGTAAATCATTCAAGAAAATTTATTATGTTAGAGAGGATGCCAGTATATCCGATGAATCTGATTACCTTGATGATGAAGATGATGAATGCTTGTTCATGGTTCTAAATGATGGAACTAATTTTGCTAACTCTGAGAGATGTATAAAGGAAAGTGCTCTGGAAGCAAGTCTAGTGACTTATTTTCATGCTAGAGAAGAGAAGAGAAATTGTATCATTAATAGTGGATACTCAAATCACATGACATGTGATAAGAGTAAGTTTGTTAAGCTTGAGAATTTTGAAGGTGGTTTAGTTAAGTTTGGTGATGATACATCTACTAAGATATGTGGAAAAGGTTCAATCAGTTTTGATGGGAAGCATTATACAGATGAAGTTCTTTACATTAAGAGTCTAAGGCACAACCTTCTGAGTGTATGAAAAATGTGTAGCAAAGGATAAAATCTTGTGTTTCAAGATAATGGGTGTGAGATCATAAAAGGCTCCAGAACTATGGTTGTAGTAGGAAGAAGGACAGATGGAAATGTTTATCAACTAAAGGGTGAAAATGGTCAATGCTTTATGAATCAGATTAATGAAAGTTGGCTATGGTATAGAAGAATGTGTCACATCAATTTTGATAGCCTAGTGAGGATCAATTCAAATCAAGTTGTGAGAGATTTTCCAAAGATTACAAAGCCTATTAATGATGTCTGTAAGGAATGTCAGATTGGGAAGAAAGCTAGAAAGAGTTTCAAATTCAAAGAACAATATACTACCAGTCCTTTGGAGTTGGTGCATACAGATCTTTGTGGACCTACAAGAATCAGAAGTTTTCAAGGTGGCAAGTATTTCATGTTATTAATTGATGATTATTCTAGAATAACTTGGGTTACTTTTCTCAAAGAAAAATCAGAAGCTTTAGATAAGTTTAAGGAATTCAAAGCTATGGTTGAGAATGAAATGGATATGAAGATCAAATTTTTGAGATATGATAGAGGTGGAGAATTCACCTCCAATGAGTTTAACACTTTTTGTGAAGATCATGGAATAAAGAGGCATTTGTTAGCCCCTAGAACTCCTCAGCAGAATGGAGTTGTGGAAAGAAAGAATAGGAATGTTCAAGAAGTAGCTAGGACAATGATGAAGGAAGCAAATCTACCAAATGCCTATTGGAGAGAGGAAATTCATAGTGTATTCTACATACTTAATAGAGCATAAGAAAGGAAAAATAGTTCAAAAACTCCCTATGAGTTGTGGTATGGAAGAACCCCTACTGTGAAATATGTCAGAGTGTTTGGAAGAAAATTATATATCATAAGAGATGAAGAAAGCTTGGGAAAGTTTGATGCAAGATCTGATGAGGGAATCTTCCTTGGATATTCTATAACAAGCAAGACTTATCTGTGCTACAATAAGAGGTTGAAAAGGATTGTTGAAAGTGCAAGTGTCAAAGTGGATGAAGACCTACATAAAATTTCAATAATAATATATGGATATGAATCAGATGAGTCCTCTTGTAGAGAATAAGAGAAAGATGAAGGTAAGGGAAAAGAAGTGCAAGTTGAAGAGGAAGAAGCTCTGGAAAAGATCCCTAAAACTCCTAAGTATGTGCAGAAGAATCATTCATAAGATTAGACTATTGGTGACAAAAGTAAAGGTGTATTGACATGAAGCAAGGCTGTTATGATAGAAGAATAAGTAAACTTATGTTTACTTTCCAAAGTTGAACCTAAAACAGTGATTGAAGCATGCAAAGATGAATATTAGATCAAGGCTATGGAAGAAGAAGAATTAATGCATATTGAGAAGAATCGGACATGGGAACTTGTCCCAAGACCAGAAAACAATAATATGATTGGAACTAAATGGGTATTTTGGAACAAGCTGAATGAGAGTGGAGAAGTGGTAAGAAACAAGGAAAGACTTGTGTGTACAGGTTACTCACAAGTAGAAGCAATAGATTTTGAGGAGGCATTTGCTTTGGTGGCAAGGATGGAAGCTATTAGGATGTTTTTTACTTTTGCGACACATAAGGATTTAAAATTTTATTAGATGGATGTGAATTTTGCATTCTTGAATGGTGTGTTGGAAGAAGAGGTTTACATTGAACAACCGAAAGGCTTTCAATTATTAGATAATCTTAATATGGTTTGCAAATTGAAGAAGACATTTTATAGACTCAAGAAATCTCCTAGAGCTTGGTATGCAATATTGGATAGGTACTTATTGCAACAAGGATTCAATAAAGGTGTCACATATAGTAATCTTTACTTTAAGGTTGAGAAAGATCAAATCTTGATTATGGTTGTGTATGTTGATGATATAATATTTGGAGGTAATGAAACAATGTGCAAGAGATTTGCAGAAGAGATGCAGAAAGGGTTTGAGATGTCTATGTTTGGGGAGATAAATTTATTCCTTAGACTTCAAATCAATCAAAGAAAGAAAGGGATATTCATTTCACAATCAAAGTATGTCAAGGAAATGTTGAAGAAGTTTGGAATGGAACACTCTAAATGGGTATGTACTCCTATGGTTACTGGTTGCAAACTAAGCAAGAATGATGAATCTTCTAAGGCTGATCAAAGCAAGTACATATCAATGATTAGAGGACTGCTATATCTAACTCTTAATAGATCAGATATCATGCATGCAGTTTGTCTTGTGTCTAGATTTCAAGAAGATCCTAAACAGTCACATGTGGAAGCAGTGAAGTGGATATTTAGATACCTAAAGGGCACTCTAGAACATGGTTTGTGGCATCCAAAGGATACTGATTTCTCTTTGAGTGCTTATATTGATGTGGATTGGGTAGGTTGTGTGGATGACATCAAAAGTACAAGTGGTGGTGAATTCTTTCTTAGAAATAGGTTGGTGTCTTGGCTAAGCAAGAAGCATGATTCAATATCATTATCTACTATAGAGGCAAAGTACATTGCTACAGCATCATGCTACTCACAAGTATTATGGATGAAGCAAACTTTAAAGGATATCAGAGTGGTATATGATGAACCGATTTCTATCTTATGTGATAATACAACTGCTATTAATATTTCAAAGAATTAGGTAATGCATTTAAAGACAAAGCATATTCCAATCCAGTATCACTTTTTGAGAGAGAAGGTTGCAGAGAATGAGGTGAAGTTGGAGTATGTGCCTACTAAGGATCAAGTTGCAAATATCTTCATAAAGGATCTTCCTAAGGATACCTTTGAGTATCTCTGAGAGAAGTTGGGGGTTATTTCCCATCCTTATTTCAATTAGATACATAAGGATGTGCATGTCCAATGGATCTCAAGATTCATTCTTTTTCTAGACTGATGTTGGTGGCTACCTCTCAGGGGAGTACGTAGTAGCATTTTTTGTTGTTGCAATTAGGGGGAGTAAGTGTTATCATTGTATGAGTAGTAGTTGTTGATTGATGTAGTATGTTTCAAAAGAGAGTGTGCAGAAAGCAAGGTGAAATAAAAGGAAAGGTAGTATGTAGCACCCCTATTGTGAAATATGTCAGAGTGTTTGGTAGAAAATGCTATATCATAAGAGATGAAGAAAGCTTAGGAAATTTTGATGCAAGATATGATGAAGGAATCTTCCTTGGATATTCTACAAGAAGCAAGGCTTATCAGTGCTGCAATAAGAGGTTGAAAGAGAAAGGTAGTAAGGGGAAAATATACAAGTATGTTTCCCTTTGCCATTGATGTTAAAGGGGGAGAGAGTTAACTAAAAAACCTTATGAAGTAAGGGGAGAAAGAGAAAGTGTTAGAAAGAGTTGATGCATAGTAAATGAGCTAGTAATCAGAGTTATTGTTGTTTTTTTTGTTCATAGTTTTTCTATGTGTTGCCATCAATGACAAGGGGGGACATTGTTGGAAGTTTTATTAGCTATGTCTTTTCATTGAATTCAATAGTTCTTTGTTGTTACATTGATGTCAACAGATCTATGGAGAGATTGTTGGAAGTTTGTGATGATGCTTTGATTGGTTGCATTATGTTGTCATGAGTAGTATCACTGATGTCAACCTCTAGTGCTACTTTGATGAGTATGTGTTGGTGATGTTCAACCTCTTGGGTTGTTGAGATGCTAATAAGGTGTTCCAAGTGATGAGTTTGAGTTTGTGGTTCTTGGTTTCCAAGTGCTTTTGAGAAAATTTGAAGAAAAGAGAAAACAATGTGGTTGAAAGGTGTTCAATTTTTTGCTCTACATTTCTTTTGTGTTGAAGCTCTATCTATGTGGTTCAGATTATATGTTGATCAGAAGTATTCAAAGGTGTTATATCTAGAGTTTCAAGTGTTGGATCATTGTGCAGATAAAGTTGTGTTCACTAGTGTGTGAACTATGTAAGCAGTGTTGTCTATGTTTTTTATCCCCATTTCTCTACAGTTTATCTTCTGGTCTTGTGAATTTAAGGGTGTGCTTATATTGCTTGTATCTATCTTTAGTCTGAGTTGTTTGAGTTTTGATGCCCTGTAAGGTTGGATTTAGGTTTTATTGTGTGTGGAAGGTTAACTGGTTATGCAAGATTAATATGTTCTTCTAGTGTATGATTTTGTGAAGGAGTTATTGGATTTCAAGGTGTTGATGGAATATTTTAGATGGTGTTAAAGTATTGTGTGTGGTCTATGAGTTATCTTTAGATCATAAGAAGTGTGTACTCAATTTTTTAATGGTGTTAACATGGGTTCGACCGACCTTGGGTGTTTACACTAATTGTGAATATGCTTCAGTGTTTGTGGAAGCGTGGCATGGCATGTGTTATATGTATTTGGGTCTGAGTTAAGGTATCTTATGGTCCACCTTCATTCCTTTCCACCGTGAGAATATTTTGGTGCTGACCTAATTTAAGTTTGCATAATTGAGGTGCATAGCCTACCTTGTGAATTATTTTCAAGGTTGAAGATGGTATAAATAAGTGTTGAGTCGATGGAGAATGGTGTGTGTGATGTGTGTTGAGATGTGAAGCATGAAAGTGTGAAATGCAATGTGAGATTTAATGCCTAAGACTACTAGAAGCAATGAGCAAAAGGTGTCTACATTCTATAGAGAGAGTGTGAATGCTCTGGTGAAGTAGTGGTAGATATTTCTATTGCTCAAAGATGGATTTCTCATTGTAACAATCTTCTTTCTTCTTCTTTCTAATTTGGCAGTGAGCCCTTATTTTCTTTTTGGGAAGTGAGCCCTCCAGTAGTGAGCCTATTGTATTTAGTGTTGCAATTACTTTATATTGTGAGCCAATCCTCAGTGTGGTTTTTTCCTTCTTTGGTTTTCTATGTAAATTTGGTGTTCTTATGTGTTTGGATGTGTTTGTAATATTGTTTCTCATGTTTACATTTTTCTAATGTATGACAAGGGTTTAATGATTATTAAGGGTCTAAGGACTAATATAGATCTAAATGTTAATGAGGGTTTTGATGTTTTAATGTACTATTGATTCACCCCCCCTCTTAGTTGTCTTGTGCATTCAACAAAGCACATCTTCAACCATGAAGAAATGTGGAGCATAATGCAAAACAAAAATTTCTCACATTTTACACTCTCTATTCAAATTTTCTCAAAAGTATTTGGAAACCAAGTGAACTAGCTACATCAACAACATCTACTCAACACTATAAACACCTTCTCATTGCAACCACACTAGAGATTGCAATAATATCCCCATTAAAAACACTTGCTCAACACCACACTAGATGTTGGCATAGGTTGACATCAATGAAAACACTAAAGACAACATAGTGCAACAATCTCCCTATTGACATCAATGACAACACTGTAACAATCTCCCTATTGACATCAATGACAAAACTGTAACAATCTCTTTGTTGACATCAATGACAACAATGCAACAATCTCAAACATAACCCCCTATGTACATAAACATTTGGGAAAGGTGTCAAGCCCTAAGGTGAAAACTCAAAGGTTTCCCTTTCCCATCCTTTCATTTTGGTGAACTTGGCCTGTTAACATTATATACCTTCTAAAAATATACCCTAGACATAGCTTTTGCATATCATTTCCTTGCATTTCTTATTTAGGGTTTCAATTTTACATCATAAAAAGATAAAAATACAAAAATATTACATTCATATAGCATTAAAGGTTAAAATGGGGTTTTTTTCAATCCTCTTAGATCAAATATACATTCAATTTTCATTCATTAGATCATTAAAATCTGAAATTGTGCATTGCATTCATTTAGGCGTCTTTCATTAAGGTCAAAAAAGTGAAAAATTACATAGTTTTGTTTCAAAATTACATTAAATCGTCATTTTTAGGACTTTTCATCTTGGAATTAGTTAGTCATTGCATCTTGTATCTGAAAATTGCATTCAAAAGTTATCATTCAAATTTCATAAATTTGCACACTTGCATTTTTTATTTCCATAGTCATAAAATAAGCAAAATCTAGAAAATATTCACTGTCAAAACTATTTGTGCACATAATTGGAAACCTTAAACAATAAAAAGCATAATCAAACTTTGAATTTCTAGTCGCCCTGTCTTGGACATAGACACCCTGGGCACCTATGTCCTAATATTTTTGACTAAAATTTGATTCAAAGCTCTGTTTTTGTGTTCTCTATTGGACTTTGTTGTTTGAATTTTGTTTATGTATTTCAAAGCTGTCATTTACTTTTTGCATTATTGCATGTTTACATTGTTAATTTTATAATCCCAAAATCAGCAAAATCTGGAAAACAATTTACTGTCAGACCTATTTGAATACAAATCTAAGAACCTTAAACAACACTCTAAACAATCAAAATTTGAAGTTTCTAAAACCCTGCCTAGGACACAGATGCCCTAGGCACCTCTGTCTTACCTTTTGGGGCTTAAATTTATGTGACATAACCCTCTCAGGAGCCTCTATTCAAATCTATTATCTATTTTCTAGTCACCTATTGCATAACAATCTAAACCTTAGTACAAGCATTATATCATCATGATGGCTCAATGTTTTAGCAAATTTTTAACCTCCTTGAAATCCTTGGTGGACATTTCAAGTTATGTGTTTGGTAATAACCCTGATTCTGATAATGATATTCATGATACTTCATCTCCTATTACAAGTATTTTTGAAGTCATACACCAAGGTGAAGAGAGCATGCATGAATTCATACAAATTTCCTTATAGAGCCTTGAGAATAATGTAGCCTTTTATCCCTCAATGCAATGCCCTACTACCCTATACTAACAACATCCTACCATACCACCACTTGAAATGTTCACTCTTTTACACCTTGAAAGCAAGTCACAAATCATACCTCAACCAATGCACATGGAAGTAGCTATTAATAACAATCACAAGGAAAGCACATTAACCAACCCTCCATCATATGAGCATAAAGTTACAAACACACCCATCCACTTGGAACAGACCTATGGGCAAGGTTTTTAGATTTTGAGGGAACAAGGATGTGACATCAATAATGAACATGAAGTCCACTCTCTCTTGGAACAAACACCATCTGAAGATACTAAAGGACTAGGTTACCAAGATCCTCCACCTTTACAACAAGCCATTGCTCCACCAACTAAGAAATATAAACGTAACAAATTACATTTCTTACATCCTAAATTGAAGATTGAAGAGGAATTTGTTACACTTGATGATAAGGGTTTAATTATATTGCCAGCTATGGCTAAATGAAAAACCAATCAACAAAAGAATGAAAATACACTAAATTGTGCATATCGTAGTTTGTTCGGACAACATATGGATGAGTGTTATGCTTTAAAGAAGAAATTGAAAGAATTTGGTCCTTATGGGGACCAAGTTGAATGCATGATAAAGTAACATCCATATAATTTTCTCCTTTCCAAGTGGTAGTTATAGTATCACACAATTCTCACTACCATGCATGAGGATATAAACTAGGCTTTATGCAATCATATTTCATTTCAGAAGGAGTAGCATATCATAACCATCTATGCTCATATTTATCCCTACACTTAGGGGGAAAGGGGTTAGTTAGCCTTGTCTATGTGTATTCCTTCTTACAAGGGATCCCTCTTTATCTCCTTAAAACATTAGTGTAGCAAGTACACTAAAATTTTAAGGGGAGAATATAGTCCCCTACTCATTGTTTGCATAGGAAATGGTCCCTTCTTAGCAATGATAGCATACATCTCCTAGGAAGAGTGACCTTGTCAACCAAAGTGTGGCCTTCTTAATCCTTGTTATGTGTCTCCTTTGTGGTGATATTAGGCTTGATGTCCCATAAGAGTGTGACTTTTCTTGGCATATGGTTTTCTCCTTGGTGGTAATGTGACGACTAGTGTTCCCTAAAGGTGTGATTTTCTATTCCTCGACTAATCCTCTCTTGGTGGTGATGTCATGTGTGATGTTCCCTAAGGTGTGACCTTCATGTATTGAGAAAATCCCTAGGTAAACCCACAAAACTAGTTTACAATTCCAGTGAGGAAGGAAAAGTTGCAAAAAATGCCCCCATGCAAAAAAATTGGTTTTTGAGGGTTTGAACGAACATTTGGTTCAAGTGAACCCAAAGGGAGTTCACTAGAACCCCCCTTCAAGCGAACCCGTTAAATGTTGGGTCCCATATTTCTCAGGGAAAAAAAGAAAAGGAAAGGGTTGTGGAAAGGGGGTTCACTCAAACCCTGGTTCAAGCGAACCTCCAAGGGGGGTTCGCTCGAACCCCCCTTTTCCCCCTTTCTCCCCCTCTGGCACCAAAAAACTAGAATTTTTCCCTTTGAAGCTCGAGTTGAGGATGAAAATGGAGGATACTTCATAGATCAAGCTGGATGATGGTAGTCTTAGGAACGAGCTATCCAACGAATATAATTTTAATATGTTTTGGTTTTATTATGTATTTGTTTCTTTAGTTTGATTAAACATTGGTTTTTCACCGAAAATCAAGCTCTTTGTTCTACACATATGGAAAAATAACAAATTATCAAAAGAAAAAAATGAAAAATATCAGTGCACTAGATATTTAAGTCCTTGATCCAACAAAAAAAAATTAATTTCGCTACATACAAAAAAAGTTATGTTGTATACGGTATGCCAATGTCTGAATTGTAATTATTTTGACTTTGAAACTTGAATAAATAAAAAATATTCAATAAAACATTATGAAACCAATTGGAAGCACTAGATATCATAGTTACAAATCTAAATTCAAAAAAAATAGAATTTTATCCTTCATGGAAAATTATGTTGTATACGGTGAGCGTCACTCCTTAAAAATGGTGTTTACTAAAAAAGACTATTTTTCGAAGGAGATGGAAAAAGAAGTGCAATCTGATTCCAAAATGTTTGAAAAAAATATATTTAGAATCTACAGACAAAATGTCACAAATCACTAGTATGCATCATTTTCAAATTTCTCACAATTTAGCCGCTATAGGTGCCCAAAAGTGAAGTTTAGTTATAAAAAATTAGTTCAGTGTCTAGTTTGGCCAAAAAGTGTAAACCATTATTGTGGGATCACCCCCCCTTTATTGTTTTGTAAGTCACCTTTTGTGGTGGTATTGATACAACACCCCTTGATGATTTAGTCTTATCGTGTCGTTGTTCTGTACCTCCTTAGGCGATTTTTTTTACCTCCTTAAGTGAATTTGGAATTTTTCTTTGCTTCACTTTGTTCACAAGTGTCAAACTTAGTGTAGCATTGACATATCATTTTGTAGCACCTTATCAAGGTTATCACGAAGTATAACTCTTGGTATGGTTATGGGTACATACCTAGTGAAAAAGAGTCCTCATTAGACCTATTGTGTTTCTCATTTTGCTACCCTGGGGCTCACCTAGTGAAAAACGGTCCTCACTAGCCTGTGTTGCCTTCCTATTTGTGATTCACCTAACAAATATCAAACTTTTCTATTGTGTGAGTCATGAATGCTTTAACATGGCCACCTAGCATAACACAACTTGCTTGCCAGTGGAGCCATGTGTTTCATGAGTGTTTAGCATAACACAACTTGCTAGCGTTATGGAACCCATCATATTACATGAACACCTAGCATAACACAACTTTCTAGCCAGTAAATCCATGTATCCCATGAGTGATGTGGCATAACACAACTTTCTAGCCCTCATGTGATCTAACAGTTGTTCGATGGATGACGTTTGGTATTTGAGACAATTTAAGACTGAGGTCTCTTTACCTTACCAACTCGAATCCTTTAGCACTAACCCTTTGTTTTGTTGTGTATCTTTTGTGTGTCTTCTTCGTGTATACATTGTGTTTATTTTCATTTTGTCATTATCTTTATGTTCCATCATGTCATGTGTAGTTATTGTGTATGCTTCATGTTTTTCAACATGTATATTAGTGTATGTTGTCTTGTTGCATACAATACATGTGTGTGTTCCTTTTTACTCATGTTGTCTTACCATAGGATCTTGGATCTTGGGGGCTTGTGCACTCCCTCTTGATCCTTAGTCATCCTATCTCTTCAAAATTTGGACAATTGGACCCCTCTTGATATAAATCTTCTACTTTGTGTGAGTATGACTGTAAGTTCATAATCTCACTAAAGTGGGGGCTAAATGTAGCATCGTAAAATGTCACCCATGACAATTTCACCTTATTTTCGGTCCCCCCTTAATTTATTGGACCTAACTGAGTATTTAATTTCCTAAATTATGCATTCTATGGCCTATTTTTGATAATTTTCAAGGAATTGCAAGCGAGAATCTATTGCATCTATCTAAGACCTTGCCTCCAACACCTAAAATACTAGAAAATAGGGTAGGGACACTCACTCCCTAGGCATGATTTTCCTCTTATTTTGGCTCAAAATTCAAATATGTCGGTGTCGATAATTTAATATTTGTAATTCAATTGTCTAAAGTCGGCTATCAAGATTTAATTTTTGAGAAATTGAATAAATACTTGTAATACCTAGTTATTGCATCATTCCAAACCTAAGTGGAAAAATATTAACTTATCATCAAGAGCATTATTGGGGTGATCCCACAATAGTGGTTTACAATTTTTGGCCAAACTGGACACTAAAATATTTTTTTCTAACTAAATATTCACTTTCAGGCACCTATAGCGGCTAAACCGTGAGGAATTTGAAGATGCTGCAAACTAGTGATTTGTGACATTTTGTCTGTAGATTCTAAATATACTTTTTTCAAAAAAATTGGAATCAGATTGCACTTCTTTTTCCATCTCCTTCGAAAACTAGTTTTTTTCAGCAAACAACATTTTTAAGGAGTGACGCTCACCATATACAACATAACTTTTTTTCCATGAAGGATAAAATTCTAATTCTTTCGAATTTATATTTTTAACTCTGATATCTAGTGCTTCCAATTGGTCTCATAGTTTTTTATTGAATATTTTTTCCTTAACCAAGTTTCGAAGTCAAACCAATTACAATTCAAACATAGGCGAACCGTATATAAAGTAACTTTTTTTGTATGTATCAAAATTCAAAAAAAAAAATTGTTGGATCAAGGACTTCAATATCTGGTGCACTCATATTTTTATTTTTTTTTGATAATCTGATATTTTTCCACATGTGCATAACAGAGAGCCTGATTTTCTGTGAAAAACCTATGTTTAATAAAACTAAAAAAACAAATACATAATAAAACCAAAACATATTAAAATTATATTCGTTGGATAGCTCGTTCTAAGGACTACCATAATCCAGTTGGGTTTGTGAAGTATCCTCTAGTTTCATCCTCAACCCAAGCTTCGAAGTGCAAAATTCTGGACTTTTTTGGTGCCTAAGGGGGAGAAGGAGGGTTCAAGCGAACACCTAGGGGTTCGAGCGAACCCTCCTTTCAAAACATGTTTTCTTTGTTTTTTTTGGCACGAATGGTGGGACCTTGTATTTAACTGGTTCACTCGAACCAGGGTTCATTCGAACCCTTTTTTGGTTTGCTCGAACCTATAGGGTCATTTTTTGTAAGTTTTTCTTCCTCACTCAAATTGTAAACTACTTTTGTGGGTTTACCCATTGAGCAAGCCAAAAGCAACATTTTAGATCTTCATTGCAGCAATTCAAGATCCTAACATCATGTCCAATTTTATGTGAGTTTATATGTGTTTATATTGTTATTATTTTGTGAAGGTTAACACTTTTATAGGTCTCAAAATAATTCAACAATTCAACAATTCAAGCAAGAAAGATCAAGACCTTGAGGTGATGTGTTAGACTTCAGTTCTTCAAGGAAGCCATTAAAGGGTGGTGAGTTGCAACATTTTGTGATTTCATCATTCCTTCGTATTCATTATCTATTTATCATTGGCATTGCCATTGTGGAAGTGGAAACACTTACATGGGGTTTGATTGAGGCAAGCCCCTAAAATGCCCCAACATTTCTTCTCTTTGTAAATGTGTAGATCTCAAGTTGAAGAAGATTGAAGAGGTGTTGAAGATAAATTATCCATTGTTGCATTTGTTGTCATACCCCTTTTCAAGCCACAAAAACTCAATTACAAAAATATCCAAAAGTGTTCCAATAAATCCAAAGGCATAATTTTGAGCTCAAATCCAACATCAGAGGACCTCAAAAATAGATCCAAAAAAGCTCACAAGGACACTCACACCCTAGGTGTCTATGTCCTCCATTTTCTACCCCAAATTTAAATTATAGGTGTATAGTGTCTTGTTCTTCTCATTTCTATTATTTGAATTTGTCTGTGAACTTTTGTACTTTTTTATTTGCATCAAAATAGTAAATTGCACTATTAGCCTAGTTTTATCATTGCATTTCATCATTAGGACATTTCTAGATTTGGTTAAGGGTTGGTTGACTTTCCTATCAGGTTGTAATTCAATCTCATACCTTGTCTAAATCCATCAAACCCTCACTCCATCCTTGCATTTCAATCCATTACATCTCCCCCTCATAACCCCCTACATATGTAAACATTTGGGAAAGGTGTCAAGCCCTAAGGTAAAAAATCAAAGGTTTCCCTTTCCATCCTTTCAAAAATATATTATATTCTTTGAATATGAGACAAAATATTTCTTATATAAATTAAAATCTATTATTAAAATATGGGCTAAGGTGAGTTCAAACATAATGTAAAATTGGGCAAGTATGCAATTTTTGAATCTACATGCTTATTTTCAAAGAATAAACTCATATAAGCTACAATGGAAAAACTACCTAGTTAATATAACTAATATTAAAAAATAAGAAAGAATACATATTAGACAAGCTATGTAAAAGGAGTTTTATTTCCCAAATTTACCAACCTCTAAATAATGATAATTAATTTGACTTATATTAAAATATAATTTATAAACACCTATTTTCTTTGTCAATTCACCACCAAAATTTATTAATAGAATGAATGCCTCAAGATAAAGAGTTTGATTCAAATTTGATTTACTTGTAGAATCCAACCAAGGCCCCCTCTTAGATGTGATTTGAATTTAATCCCTTCAATCATGTTCCTCTTGAAATAGGGAATCCTTATAAAAATATGCATATTTTGTCTCTATAGGCTTCTCAAATCATCTTTATAGTTACAAAAACCCACAATATTCTCTTAATTATTGGGATGGGTGTGTCATACATCTTGAAATTTCAATGTTTGAAATTAATTATTTAATATTATTTTTATTTATTATTTATGAGCCCACATAAAAAAAGGGATACCCACTTATAACTTGGCCATTATACCACACATATTTGTTATTATGACATGAATAATGTGTATAAGAGAATATCTTTTAATGAAAGATGTGTAAGAGCATCTTTGACAAAGATAGTGGTGCAAAGATATTAAGACACATAAGAGCATGATGGTGGGAGAGTTACAATGTTGAATAGGAATCTTGACCAACTTTATCACTCATCATAGAACATAGTTTGAGGGATGTTATGGATCCAAAATGGAATACCCAATTTGGTGAGTGGATTATGATATAGTTATTGAGCATTATGATAATATAGGAGCATCTATTATTATTAGTATGTTGACTCATAATGGAGGGGGAAATAGAATTTGGGTATCTATATTAAGGCCATGGTTTTGATACATGGTTTATGGTTTACAACTTATGGTTCTTTTATTATAGATCTTTTATAATGGGTGCTTGGATTGAAGCCAAGTATGTGTTGTATGATTATTTTTGAGGCACTATTATATTGTCAAAGTTACTCCAAAACCTAATTGTTGGTGATACTCCTTTAAAGGCATGGTTTGAGTTTTATATTGTAACCTCATAATTTTGAATAATAAATTGATTTTACTTTAGAATGTAGGGTGGTTTCTCTTAAAATGCTCTTCCCCACATAAATCATCTTGTTATGGTATAATCTCTTTGTGTATTATTTTTGTAGCCATGAGATCTTTGTTTTTTCATATAACTTCCCTCAAATTTTAGTAGAAGCACATTCCACACCATTTATTCCTTTTGTTAATTTCTCTTAAAATTTTGTCAAAGGGTCCTTCACGTAGCTAGTGTAAATACTTCAATTAAATTGGTCTTCAAATTTGATCAAAGAGGATCTTATCCCCAGTTGTAGCCCTCTCAGAATGGATAATCCTATCATGTCATCATTTTCCTTGAATTCTATAATTAAGAAGGCTTAGATTTGATCTTTCATTTGTTTCTCAACTACCTATTCCATGGTTTAAAAAATGATCCTCAAAGTACCCCAAGTTGGTATTAAGTGGTGATAGTCCTACCTAATAAAATAAGATTAATTTTTTTTATAGTTATTGTTAACGGAATATAATATCAAATTAAGTTAACTCACTATAATAAAATTATTCAATTAATACTATGCAAGAGATCTCATCCTCAAAATATCTGTATTTGGAAAATAATCAGCAAATTTATATATATGTCAAAAAGTATTTCCAATAGAAATATGGTGCCAAATTTTATCAAACCTTAGGAAAATGTGGCAACCTCAAGAGAAGCCATCACAACACATATGAATGATCCCACCATATTGGAATATTCAATGGGGAAAATATGTCATTAATTAATTCAACCCCTATAATATTAGGTCACTTGTGTATCCATGTGGACATGTGTGACCAACAAAATAATAATCATTGCTAGATTAAGAGCCAGTGTGTGTTAGGAGTTTTGAGAACTATCCAATGAGTTGTGATCTAATAGTATTAAAGATTTAGAAATGTTAGAAATATAAACTTAAAATATTTTTGAGTGTCACTAGATGAGTTTTGATCCAATGACCAAGCTCAAAAGGTACTATAGGAAATAGAAAAATGTCATGGGATAACTTTGAGATTGCTTATTTTCATAGTTGAATTATTGTGTAATAAACCTAGAATATCTTCTATTTGTTCTTGTACATGAGTAATGTGTTAGAAATTTTATATCATTAAAATAAGATATAATTAATTGAGCTCCTTTTAATATATGCAATTAATATGTTTATCAATTTTGTGACTTACAGAATTATTAAATAGTGCGAGAGATCTAGTGGTTCTTGGAGCTTAAAATAGAGCTTCACATATTGGAAAGGAAATGTTTTCAATATTGAAAATTGAGAATTTTTCTATTAAAAGGTACCATAGAAAAATGTAACATTTCAAGAGAGATCTCTAAGATTGGTTATTTCATAGTTGAGTTATCACATGATAGGCCTAGATCTTCCATTTAGTTATGTGCATGAGTAATATGTCAATAAAATGCTATCAATGTAAAAAGGCACAATTGTGGTCTCATGAGCTCCTTTAAATACATGCAATGAGTGTGTTCATCAATTTTGTGAGCCACATGATCATTGGATGGCATGAGAGATCTAGTGGTTCTTGGAGATTCAAAATAGAGCTTCACAAATTGTCAAAAAAACATTTTAAGGACTGTCAAATGAGATTTGATCTAATGGCCCTTAGAAGATCAAGGTTGTCGATAGGGATGTGTTGAATACACAAGAAAACTAAGAGGGTTGTGAATCAATTGTACCTTAAAACTTAAAAACCCTCACAAACATTCAAATATATATTAACTCAATTAACCCTTAAACTGTTAGAATGATTTTATCATGAAAGCAAATAACAGAAACTGAAACACATCAAAACAATGAACAAAGGAACACCAAATTTACGTGGAAAACCCAAGATGGGAAAAACCATGGTGAGGATTAACTCACAATATAAAGTAATATCAACACTGAATACAATAGGTCTCACTGCCCAAAAGAAAGAAAGGCTAACTGCCATAATAGAAAAGAAGATAGAGAAGAGTGTTACAATGAGAAATCCATCTCAAAGAAATAGAAAAATCCACCACACCATCACCAATACCTTCATAGTCTTTTTGAAGAATTGTAGATACCTTTTGTCACTGCATTCAATAATATAACACATGAAATCTCGTATTGCGCTTCTCAAAATCACACCATACAACTCTGCAATTCACATCACTCACATCATACTCATTTATCTTATCATCCTTCAACAACTCAACACTTATTTATATTATATTCAACCTTGAAAACATTCCCCAAGGTTGGATATGCACCTCAACTGTGCAAATTCAAATTAGGTCAGCACCAAGACATTCCCACGATGGAAAGGAATAAAGGCGGATTGCAATACACCTTAGCTAGGACCTAAATCCACTCATACATGCCAACAAGTTCACAAGTAGTGTAAACACCCAAGGTCAACCAAACTCATGTTAACGCCATTAACACTTAAGCGCATGCTTCCTCAAATCCAAAGATGACTTGTAGACACCACATAACACAAATACAATCTAGAATATTCCAAAAACACCCTAAAATCCAACCAATTCCTTTGCAACAACTTTCACTTGAAGAATGTACACACCTAGTACACTCAAACAACTCTACCATATATTGTATTTCAAGAAACTAACTTTTAAAGCACCAAACTACAAACAAATTCATCTAAAGAAAGATACACTCACTATCAACACTCTTTCAGATTCACAAGACTTGAAACCACTCTGAAGAAAAATGCAAAGCCAAAACATTTCTCCCAAACACCTCTACAATATATAGTTCACACATTGGTGAACACAACTTCCTCTGCACAGTGATCCAACACACCAAATTTTGAATGCAACACCTCTGAACACCTCTAATCAACATATCTGAATCATACAAGCAGATTTTCAAACTAGAAGAACCACAGAGCAAAACCATAACACTACTCTTCAACACATAACACACTGCAACACATTGTTTCCTTTTTTTATTCAATTTTCTCAAAAGAACTTGGAAACCAAGCACCGGAAACATATCATCAACATATTTAGTACTTCCTCATCACCACCAAGCCAACTGCAACATAACAACTCAACCATACTTCCATAAGCAGAAGCTTATCAAAGCAACACTACAGGTTGACACTAGTAGCTTACTAATGACAACATAATGCAACCAATCAAAACATAATTAGAGATAACACCAACTCAATACCAACTACACATCCTTGCAACAATCTCTTGCTCATACAGTCTTATTAATTTTCCACCAATGACAACACAAGGTTGTTGACATCAATGACAACACCACTCTGCTCATACTTGCAACAGGATGCTCATCATATAAATGGGAGAATTACATAATTTTCATTAAGTAGGAGTGATAGGTGCTTAATATTGGTCTAGTTGATAGGTTGAGGTCAATAACAATTAGATTATCATCTAATAGGCTAGAAACAAGTAAGAGTATGCTAAATGATAAAGTGTTAAGGCATTAGGATCTAAATAAAATTGGGGATGCTAAGTTATGTGTTGGTGTAAATAAAAGTATTGTACCTAGCTAATTCCTAGAGTGATGGAATTATTCACATGTTAAGTTTACTTAAGCTCTAGATGTCCTTCTAGAAGTCTTAGTTGTCTAGATAAGATCTTATTTTATCTTATCTCTTTAAATTTTTTGTCAAGTTAGTTGTCTTATAACATAGGATTAAGACACATGTAACAATCTTATCTAATCCTATCTATCACCTTGCCTCTATAAGCAAGGCCTCTCATGTATAAATTTAATACAATTACTATCTTGAGTATTGCATATTGGCTATATTATCTTGCATCTATTATTTCAAATTTATGTTCTTGCTTTTCTCTCTTGTAGAAGGTTATTTTTGGTTTTGCAAGTGATTATGGAGGCTTGAATCCTTGAGTGAGTGTAACATGGTATTAGAGATTTGGATCTACAAGCCCCTTCTTGGATCTAGGAGATAACTAGGCTTGAGCTTTTGCTATGGTTCAAATCTTGGTGGATCTTGAAAAGTTGAGTATGCTATTATCTTGCATCAAATGAAGACTTGGAGAATCATAAAAAACTTGACAAAAATTCCAAATTTGGGGTTTTCTCTTTGTGGATTTGTATTGCAAGTTTATTTCAAAGCATTTTGGTGCAAATATAAGCTCACTGTTGAGTTTAAAATATCCAAGAAATTTAGATCTAGATTTTATTTCACTCAATTTGACCATTACATGATATTGTTGCGAACTGGGGTTTAAAGCTTAGATCTGGTGAACAAATTTCTATTGGAGAACTTATAGCCCAAATGGATGTTGCCATTGCATTTAGATGGCCCAAAAACCCCTATTTCATATAAAATTTATCCATTTTAGACGAATTTGATTTTTGAAATTTTTTTATTTTGCTAGGAGGGTCATCACTATAGATAAAATTCAACATTTCTTTCAAAAATTCATCTTTCAATCTAGAAATTAGATTTTGATGAACAATATATCGTTGGAAATCTAGTTTTGAGCACTTTCGAATGATGCATGTAATTTTTTAATTTTTTTCTATTTGATGTTTGTTTTTTCAGCTTGAAGTCAGATCTTGTCTTTTAGCCTCCAAGCTCATAACTTTTTGCTCTAAACTCTGTTTTTCCCGGTTCTTGCAACATCAAGAAGGTATTCAGGAGGACTTCAATTTTGTAGATACATTTTTTGCATTTTTTTTCCAAATTTTCAGTTTAAGTCAAATTGGTACTTTGGCATTACTTATAAATTTACAAAAAAAGGCATTTTCTTTGGCACAAAGGGGTTAATTGCTTGTATTGTGAGGGGTAATTTGTTGTTCCTCTATTGTAATTTTTTATTTTATCATGGATTTTCTAAAAAAATTACTTATAACCCCATATAAATATCATGAATGGAAGTCACAAATGAGGGTTTTGTTGTTAAAATTGAAGTTGCAAAGAATCACATTTGGCACAAACATAGAATCCACAAGAGCTACAAAAAGAAGAAAATGGTTTGATAGAAGGAATGAAGCTCTTGGTAATCTAATCTTATCCATTTCTCTAGATCTTAGATATCATGTTGCATCTTGTATAAATCCTAATGATGTTTGGAGTCTTTTTGGTAAGCCAAATAAAATGAGGAAATTTAACCTAGAGAATGAACTTATGAGTCTTAATCCTTCAGATTTTGATAATATCTAGGACTTATTCACTAAGATAAATTCTCTTAGATTGTAGTTATCTGATTGTGGGGTCACTAAAGAGGATGAACAATTGATTCTTTCTATTTTTGCTAAGGTTGGTCTTGATTGTTCAGTGTTTGTTTCTATATTTTATGCTATAATGGATGCCCTTGGAAATGGATACAAAATGCCTTATCTTGATGGATTTGTAGCTCAACTCACAAGGGGACACACGTGGGCGAATTGAAGTGTTCCACATCTCAAGCTCTTCTTGCAAAATATCAAAAGGCTTCAAGTGGCAAAGGTAAGAAGCAGAATGAGGACCCTGAGTCTAATGAGCAAGGTAAAGATTCACCTTCACATATCACTCATGAGTCCACTTCCTCTTCCAAAGAGGACTCATCCAAAAATAAGAATTTGAAATATGCATATTGTAAAAGGTGAGGACATGATGTGCATAGATATTATGATAAGAAGATTGATGAACTAACATACCTTCTTCAGAAGAACAATATTTCACTGCCCTCATCAATGTCTTCTTCTTCTTCAACATCTCAATCTATAACAACTTCATCATCATAGTTCAAGAATGTAGGAGTTACAAATGGTTTGAATAAAATGAAATGGCAAGCACTCTTGGCCTCTACAAGTTCTAAATCTAGAAGATGGCTTCTTGATTTAGGGTATCTCGTCATATGGCATCATCTATGGGAATGTTCTCTTCTTTTGAGCCTTGTAATTCACCTAATATTTTTATGGGTAGCAACACATATGTGAAAGTATGTGGTAATGGTTCTATTTACATGGGAGAAGGCACTTTAATGATGTACTTTATGTTCCCTTCTTGTCCTCTAATCTCCTTTTTATTTATCAAATTACCCATTGTGGACAAGTTAAAATGGTAGATTTCACTCCTGATAGAGTATACATAAGGGAATTAGATACTAGAGATATCATTGCTATCAGGATGGTTGATCATTCATCTCATTTGTATTCCTTTTCCCATTTGGCTTATGTTGATGACAGTGTTCCTTTAATTGCTATTCACACTCATTCATCAAGTTTGAATCATGTTTGTGAGGAGAAGTTTGGTCATCTAAACCTTGGTATTCTAGAGACCAATGTTGAACTTCCTACACCTCCACCTCATGCTTCTTCAACTATCAATGTTTATATTCAAGAAGATGTCAGTTTTTCAAATTTTGATTTGTGGGATGAATATTCAATAGGGATTTTTAACTTGTTTGTGGAGTCTCATATTGCAGATTTGGAGGACACACTTGAGGGGGTTTATCTCCTCTTTGATTAAAGTTTTAGCATAAATATTATCCCATCTTCTTTGTATTTGGAGATTGACATTAATGAGTTTACTCATTCCCTTGATTTTTCATGTTTATTGGTTGAGTTTGACCATGATTATGTTGTGACATCTTCAAGTTTAGAGACTCTTAATCAATTTTCAGAGACATATATGTTGAAACTTCATCCTTCCTCCTTTTAGTTGGACATGCAATGGATTCTTCATCAACCTATGGATTTGTTTCTTCTTAAGGGAAGATATGTTTCTTGCAAACATTGGATCATCTTTTGTTTTCAAGCATTCTTCGTTGGCATTGGAGCTTCTTAATTATAGGGGGGATATCTTGTCTCTCTCTCTTTTTCCCTCTTATGTGGGGTCTTTGATTATATATTCATAACTAATTTAGTCCTTGGGGGGTATCATTGAATCCTCCATACATCATCATTATTTATATATTTTCTCTCTTTTGGAGAGGAGTTTTGTCCCACTGGTTTTTCTCCTTTCCCTTGTTTGTGAGAGATTGCATTGTAAATGGGTACCTAACATGGTCTAGTAGCTGGGACCCATAATAATAATTTTCATTTTTTTGCATATTTGCATAATAATCTACTCCCTAATTTGCACTTAAGGGGTGTGTTTGTGTGAATACATGTCTTGTACCTAGCTAATTCCTAGCAAGGGGACTTATTCATATGTTAAGTTTACTTAGGTTCTAGGTGTCCTACAAGTCTTATTCACATTAAATTGGTGGATCCATTTTGTTCAGTACTTGGCCAACAAAGATATAAATATGAATTTATGCATTAGCCATTTGATAGCACCTTTAGGTGCTATTACCATTTTTTACTAATTTCATAGGTGTGTTAATTTAAAATATTTTGATGATATTTTTTAAGTATTGATGATCATTTCCAAAGACACTCAAGAGATATAATTAGTATTAACCATATAAAGGAAAAAATTATAACTTATAAAGCATGTATATTTCTAGTAATATTATAGTTGTTGCAAAATGATAGACACATTATGCAATAAGCCACATTAATGCAAAATAAACTTGTATACTTGTTGAGTTCATTTGAATATTTAATACTTGTTTATTATTACAATCCACTTAAATACAATTGCAATGTGTTACAATTAATACAAATGTTTGATATAGAAATGTTGACCAAGTCATTCAAATAATAGGCATAACATGTATTATCTCAACAAGAAAATATATGAATATCATGATCATACCCTATAGAAGATCATATTAATAAATTATATTACAATTAGTTATGAATATAATATCCTATTAATAATATTTTACATAGTTACTATGATAGAAAGAATTAAAAGAGAAAATTTGTTGTAAGTATAAAGATTATAACATTACTTCTAGCACCATGTTGTTTATCACGACCAATTATAAGTGAAATAAATGTGTATTATGTGTTGCCCTTAAGGGTTGAAATAGAGAAAGGGATTATAACCAATGCTCTTAATTTTTCTTATTGTTAACATAATTGTAATTTTATATCCTAGAGTAATATTCAAATGGGAATGACAATGATGTTCCAAATGTCTTGAGAAATTTAGCTCAATATATGAAAGTGGATGTCAAACTATTGTATCACTAGTATTTATAAGGGCCCGTTCCAATGTTATCATTTACAATTTATGTATGGTTAATTCCCATACAATTTGGAAAAATATAGATGTATTTTTTCCTCATTGTAATAGGAAGCATAAGGAAAAAATTTAGGTTTTTGATGTATCATAACATACATAATTATCAAATTCCATGGTCACACATAATGATAACTTTGGTGATTGAGTACCTTGGCGATATACTATATTCTTTATAGTACCAAGTGATCTATTAATTAAGCTACCATCCACCCAAATTTTATGTATCACCATTATGTGTTGGCTAATGCACATGAGAACTACTTTGTCCCGATGATCATCATTTACACCATGTGATTATGTATATTGCGTATATAAAGAGATACTACATGGAACTAGTGTGGTCAATGTCTCTAACATTCTGTCATTATGGATCATTACCATATTGTTTTTGGCACATAATGTATTAATATTGCATGTTCCTCAATATTAAATAAGATGTTTGTTTAGCTTGTGAGTACTTGCTTATCCTCATATGTTGCAATTGTATTCCTAATGTTTGTTAATATTCCTCTTAATCTAACTTGTTTTGGATTATACTCCTATTGCCAAAAAACTATGTCCAAGGTCATAATAATTCGAAATATAGTCCATGATACTTTACCATTTAAGTGTTGCCTACAAACACACAAAATACAAATTTCATATTAAAATGTTATAAAGCTATAAATATGTCATACATGTACATTAAAATTATTATTAAGTACAATAATAAAATGGAAGACATATACATATAATGGCATGCCTTTCACATGAGGGAACGAAGTGAGATCACCTATAAGGACAATTTACCTTCCTCTAGAATATTTCATGCTTTGTTATGAAAAAAATTATTTCAAGTGCATAAACTTTATATAGGAACACACCATTATGGCACACATCACTAAAATTCAAGCTAACTTGTATGATTTTCTATTTACAAGGACATAAAATAATAGTATTATAAGAGTTTTTATTGAGTAAGCATTGTTTTGTGTTAAGAATATATACTCTAGTAATTAAGGGAATTTTAGTGGTATTACAAACTTAGGAAAGTTCACTCATTAAATTCTTGCATAATGTAGTAAAGGGACTACATATAATTTTTAAATTAAAAATTTTCATATATAGTAATCACACATGTAACTTAGTTGTAAGAAAAAATACATTGATACATATGATGTTTACCACCACTTGATACACATGATATAATTAATTACTTATATAAAACATATTAAAAAGGAGCAACCATATACACAAAATAATATTATAATTACAAATGGATGAAGGGTATTTGGATATTTTTTCATATCAGCATACAAGATATATAAAACATTTATGCTCACTTATATTCAAAGCACATATAATTATATATACTAGCCAATTAATTCACATGATGGTATTTTTGTCAATTGGATTTGCACCCTTGCCAAGTGTTTGACTCAACAATCTAGTGAAGCATGGAAACACTCTTGGGCCTGTTGGTTGCCCATAGCTTGGAGTGAATCTCCAGAGAGACCTAGTTCCCTTGGTATTCACCTAATACTAAAATAAACTACTAGTGTTTCTAATGAGGAAAAGAGTGGAAGAATGACCTAAAAATGAACTTACTTCCTAATAAGGTGATGCATAAAATTGAGTTTTCAAATTCATGTTATTGTTTGACACATAATCCTTTCAATAATTTAGCTAAATTTTTACACAGCCTAAGCATTTTACAAGCTAATTCATTAGTATTTTGCAAGAAGGTTTGAGTTTGAACAGTATTTTGAGAAGGAAAATTGCAATTTTTATAAAAACAATTGTTGTTATGTGGATCTCGATCAGACTTGGTGTTTATATTTTGACCCCTTTACTCAGTGTGTTTTCCCCCCAAATCAATCAATGAGGGAATGGAAGGGGGGTGAAGGTCCTCTTGCAGGGTCCGAGGGGCATTATCCCCCTGACAGGGGCCTAGGGGCAGAGCCCACGATGGGGGTCTGGGGGTTGCTAGGGGTAGCACCCTAAAGCAAAATTCGGTTAATTTTAATAAAGGAAATTTGCTACCTATTTGAATTTGTATTTATGTTAAAATAGTTATGAAATTTCCTAAGATAGTGAATAGTTTTATTTCCACAAATGAATTCAAACAATCACGATTTGAATGGTCAACAACAAGGGCACACATGGAAGAAGAATAGTCACATGTTATTTTATTTTGTTGTTGCAGGTCATGTGAAACACGTGAGAAGAAGTTATAGGTTGTAGTTTAGTGACATACATAAAAATGTAGGTTTATGTGTTAGGCACACGTAGCACTGTGCGCGAAAAATAGAGCAATTGATATTGCTTCAATTCGATTGTTGCAAGTTATTGTAAATTGCATTTGTTGGAAGTAATCAATAAATTGGACTCTTGTTTGTGGATGTAGTCTAAGAATTAGGTGAACCACATTAAACAGCTTGTTGTCTCGCTATTTTCTATTATATGTTCATTCCTTTGTTATTCCACTATGTGTTTATTTAATCTACATATAATTGGTAATTTGTACCCTTTTTTCCTACCTAGAATTCCTAACTCTAATGACTATTCATATTCATTACACAACTAACAACCTACATTAATATATGTGTTTTTTGTTCGAAGGTGTTGTATTGAGACATTTGTTTGAGGATTTCATGAAAATAACATATAACATACATCTATCACCATACTACACACAAAGATTTTAAAAGCTTTTGAAAGGTAAAATACCAAATTTTATTGATGAAAGGTACTATAACAGTAGTACATAGTCTAAAATTACTTTGAAATTTTCTTGAAAAGGTGGAAATTACATTGATTTATAATTAAAAAATGACTATATTTGAATTACAATATAGTATCTAACTAAAGAGAGAATTTCTCCAGTTACAAATCAATCAAATTTACAATAACTACTTCTAAATTGTCCCTAAGCATCCCTTTATACTATCCAAAAAATTCCTAGAATCTAGCAACTTGTAATGAAGGAAAGAAGTGAAATGTGTTGCCTTGATTTGTTGGGTTGAATTCCTCCTCTTGGGCCTAGTTCAACTGCATCGGGCTCTTGTTGCTAGAAAAGCTCCATGATGTTGTCAATTATGCATGACTTACTCAAACTACCCCTAGATATTTTGAACTTCTCTCCATGTCATCCAAACTTCCCCTACATTCTTTCAACATAATATAATTGTTGCTACATGTGTCTTAACTGCCCAAATTGACCTTTATCTTTTCCAATTTCCACTTGCATGATAATAGGGCATGTTTTGATGACTTTGAAATGAAGTAGGACTCCTTAAGGGTGTAAGAAAAGGCTCTCCATTCAATTAATTTCTAAATTATTCTTTATGAGGCCTAACCTCACCCACTAGTCTTCATACATTTTATATCAAATGTTGGCACAAAAATACTTGTAGATCATTGTGCTCTTCAACAATCTACATCACTGACTTAGAATAAGCTTGTTATAGTTTCTTTTACTTTGTAGTTGCTTTTCAATGTCTAGTCTAATACTTCCTTACTCAAACTTGTTTTGGTATATTGGCTATCACAATTTGACAACCCTAATAAACATTCTACATGTCTATTGTTGTCCTATAGAATTTTTTCAAGTTTACTTTCATGAAATAGCTTGAAAGCAGTCACATGATATGATGAAAATCATTTGATGTGATGACTATCCTTTATAGGGATTATCACCTATACTCTCACCAAAACACTCATGAAAAACCCTTCTCATGGAAAACTATGAACTTCCCCTTCTAACTGCTTTTTAAATTTCTAATGGCGGTCAAAAGTGATTGTCATTCATTTATTTTACCCCTCAACTGTTATACAAGTTTTCTTAAAATATTGTCATATTTATGGCTTTCTCTTGATTTTCATGTAGTCTTTTACTTATTGTCATCTTGTACATTAATTACATCACAAGATAATCTTTCATAACCATCTCTAGACAAACATACAGTAAAATATAGCCTCTTATCTAGAACTTGAAACTTTGTCATCAGTGCATGACTATTTGAACTATCTTGCATCAAGCCTTCCACTTAGAGATCACTATCATATTGTCCTTTGAAAATTTCATCTAAAGGGTGTTGCAAGTATGAGTAGTTGGTGTTTTCATTGATGTCAACAATCTTATGTTTGTGTTGTCATTGATGTCAACTAGTGATGGTTGAGAAGTTATGATGATGCTTTGATTAGTTTCATTATGTTGTCATTAGTAAGTGCTACTGTATCAAGCTCTAGTGTTGCTTTGATAAGCTTTTGTTTATGGATGTATAGCTATGTTGAAGTTGGTATGATGGTTTTGAGGAAGTGTTGAAAGTGATGAGAATATGTCTCTAGTGCTTGGTTTCCAAGTGCTTTTGAGAAAATTTGAATAAAAGTGGAAGTAGGGTGTTGTAGAGGCATTCCAGTGTACAAAGTGGTGTTTTGTTTTTGCTCCACATTTCTTCATGGTTGAAGATCTACTTGTGTGGTTCAGATATGTTGATTAGAGGTGTTCATAGGTTTTATATCTAGAATTTATTGGATTGGATCGTTGAACAAAAGAAGTTGTGTTCACCAGTGTGTGAATTGTGTTGCAATTTTATCTGGGAAAAATGTGTTTTGCTCTGCATTTCTCCATAGTTTGGTTTCTGGTCTTGCAGTTTGGGAAGTGTGTTGACAAGGTTCATATCTACCTTTAGTTGAAGTTATTTGTGGTCTGGTGCTCTACAAGGTGGTTTCTTGAGTTACAGTATATGAAAGCTTGTCTGAGTGTACTGAGTGTGTGCATTTTTCAGGTGAAAGTTTTTGCGAATGAATTTGTTGGATTTCAGGGTGTTTATGGAATATTCCAGATTGTGTTCAATTGTTGTGTGTGGTCTAAAAGTTGTCTTTGGATTTGAGGAATCTTGTACTTAAATTTTAATGGTGTTTACATAGGTTTGGTCAACCTTGGGTGTTTACACTAATTGTGGATTTGCTTCGGTGATTGTGGAAATGTGGTGTGGTGTATACGTATGATTTAGGTCCGAGTTAAGATGTGGTGTGGTCCACTTTCATTCCTTTTCACTATGGGAATGTTTGTGTCGAACTAATTTGAATTTGCATGATTGAGGTGCATAACCAACCTTGAAGAATATTTTCAAGGTTGAAGAAGGTATAAATAAGTGTTGTGTCGATGGAGGATTGTAAGAAGAGTGTGTGTGATGCAAATTGTAGAGTTGTGAAGTGCAGTGTGAGATTTAATGAGTTAGACTACTGGAAGTAGTGAGAAGAAGGTGTCTACAATCTTCATAAAGGTTGTGAATGTGTTGGTGATGTTGTGGTGGACTTTTTTGATGCATTGAGATGGATTTCTCACTGTAACATTCTTCTTTCTTATTTTCTATAATCTAGCAGTGAGTGTTTGGAAATGAGCCCTTCTTTCTTTTGGGAAATGAGCCTTTTGACAATGAGACTTTTGTGTTCGGTGTTGCAGTTACTTTATATTGTGAGCTAATCCTCATCATTTTTTTTTCCTTCTTGGGTTTTCCACATAAATCTGGTATTCTATTGTGCATGGTGTTGATGTGTTTCAGTTTATGTTATTTGCTTTCATGCTAAATCATTCTACCAAATATAGGGTTAATTAAGTTGATGTGGATTCGAATGTTTATGAGGGTTTTGAAGTTTCAATGTACAATTGATTCACCCCCCTCTCAGTTGTCTTGTGTGCATTCAACAAAGGGATTGTCATATCCTTGTCTTGGGCTCTTATGTCTTTGTCTTGATAAACATATATTTGAATCTTTGTAGATTGTTGTTATTCTTATGTCCTTCATTATAGCAACCTCTTAACAGCATATTACCACTATCATAATGTTCTCCCATGACTTGATACTTTATCTCTATACATATGAGGACTGTTATCTATGAATGCATAGGGCCTTGGAGTGTTTCAAGTATAGATCACCGCCTCTCTTCACTATTATCACTATTTTTGCTCTCTTTATAGGGAGTCTTGATATCCACTATAATTTTCTTGCACATATTTTATCATCCACTATCCTTACATCACAGGCATAGTTGTTCTTCATTTCCTTTTGACATTCACCTTCACTTCTTCTTTTGATCACCCCAATAATACCTTGTGTTCTACTAACTTACCTTGATTATCCTACTTTAGGTTATATTCACATGCAAAGCTTTACAAAACTCATGAAAATATTCTCAATATACTTACAAAAGCTTCAAATTAAATTTTCCACTATCATACTTCATGGTTGCTATGAACTTATGGTTTGTCTCCCTGGAATCTAAAATGGCCCCTCTTTTTCTTCAATGCATTGCCCTTTAATATTTCATTAGATACCTCTCACTAACTATCATGAAAAAGGTGTCATTCCACTACATCTTAACTGTTACCATGCCTTATAGTTGTCATTCTTCTTGGTGTATACTTGACTGTCATGATATTGTGGAAAATTGTTATGATATTCTATTCTTTATTCATTTAACCTATGTCATGCAACTCTCTCTTCAACAATCGAGATATCTTCTCTATTGTTTGAGATTTGAATGATTTGAAAATGACACTGAACCATCCTTATTTATGCATAGTCCTTTGTCATGATGGTATTGTCACTGATACTTGAGACTACCTTGTCATTATCACATGATTTTCATTTTTCTTAACAATCTTAGAGGTTTTTTTCCCTATCTTTCAATTTTCACTCGTGAGTGTCATTTGTTCCATTGATCCATCCCTTGTATGAGTTGTTCACTTAGTAACCCAATTATTATCTTTTGATGGACTATCATTTATGGACTATCACTTTTTTTACAAGGTTATCTTTTCATCTTTGTTTTAAAATTTACCTTGAAGGTATCTAACACTATAACCATTCTTAAGCATGGATTTTTAATAGGTATATTAGACTACAAAATCTCTTTTGATTTCCTTTGCTTCTTGTAATGTTGTCTCAGACATGTGGCCATCATGTAAGGATAGTTCATATCGATAAGATGACTATCCTCTATATCATTTAAGACTTCTACAGGTCTCTATCATTTTTAAAACTATTCCTTTCAAACTATCCAAGGTCTCTTCTCATGACTATCATAGTGAGCATTGTATACCTCTCTATGCACATGAAATAATATCTCATGGCACTGTTCACTGTATGGGTTTTCTTTTTGTTCTTGCATGTTTATGTATGTATGTGTTTTGTTATCTACTCATTCATGGTATTATGTCATATCATCTTTTCCCCTTTTCATACACATATCATATAAAACTTCTTATTAGACTCTCCATGCTCTATCACTTGATATTTATGCTCCTTAAACTATCCTTTGGGTATGGTGTGCACAAACCTTTAGAAGGTCTTCATGGTGGTGATGAACTCCTTTGTGATTTTCCTCTAACTATTTTATGATCGCTATCCTATGCTCATCACATGCTTGGTATTATAGATATGATCATCCTTTCACCATCATGGGTAAACTTGACCTTTTCACTTATATGGAGCATGCAATGATTGATGCACAACTATCTTAATATGTTATCCTTTGAATTCCTTCTCTTTTCCCTCTATAATGACCATTACCACATGATCGGGTGCCTTCATATATGATCATCAAGAATCTTGACTACTCTTTTCACTTATCTTCTTAATATTTGTGCACTAATTCTTGGGTAGCTGATAAGTGTGCACCAATAAAAAAATTCTTGAGGAATAGGGGCCTAAAAATATGATGACAATTCATTTTGATCTTCTTTACTATTTAGTGTACCTTCACCTAAATTTTGTTACATTTCTCCAAGGTTAGAGACTACCATGTCCAGTTCATCATTTAACTTAAGTTGGCTTTCAAGACATTTCTCAACTTCTTGTTATCTTGAAGGGCCTTCTCCAATTGATCTTCTCATTGTCATTACAATTACTAGTATCATAAAAAATTAGTTGATTGTATTTTTTGTTGGAATTGTGTGCCTCAATCCCACTAGCCTAAACCTTTGAGAGAGCAATGTCAGTGTGATCGCTGAGATGTCTAGTCGAATTACATAATTGTTACGTTCATGCTTGTACCACTGTACCACCAAGTAATGGTGAGAGAGGTGTGGTAGCGTGGTTACTGCCATACCATGGGAGCCTTTTGGCTAAGATGCGGTAGTGCGGTGTATACCACCATACCACGGGAACCTTTTCACAGTCGAGCGGTAGTGCGGTATACCACCATACCGTGAGAGCCTTATGACTGTCTGGAAGTAGCGCGGTGATACTGTCGTACCACAAGAGCTTTCACACAGAGATGTGGTAGTGCGGTGATACTGCCATATCACGAGAACCTTCAACCTAGTGAGCGGTAGTGTGATATACTGCCACAACATGATAGGTCTTAGAGGAGCTTGCGGTGGTGCGGTGTAGTCATCGCCACACTGCGAGGGTGTTGTGTCTTGGTTGCGGTAGAGCGATGTGCATTTGAATTTATCTGGATGGATGGAGGACGTTGACTTAGATGACCGAATGACTGTCCTACTTGGTTGGTTGTGGACAAATGGGAGAAGCAGAAAGTAAACCGTTGGCAGTTGGACTATTGTGATCGTTGGAAGATTAACATACCATTTGAGAATGTGAAAATAATGGAACTGTCTTTGTATGTTTTTTGGTGGGAGTTGGAGGATGAGTATAGTGTTCTAAGAGGTGACTCCACCCTCTCTCTGTGATTCGATTGTGAAACTTCTCTGTGTGAATTTGCTTTGTATATTGTGTGAGAGTATTGTAACAGTGCAAAGGTTGTAATGGACTGAGAGGTTGATCAGAGAAGTGTAAAAAGGAGAGAGGGAAACTCTTGTCACAGGGTTGCTTCTAGTCTATCTCCAGAATGAAACAAGATGTAATCTTTGTAAAGGCTTAATGCCTGAGTTGTATTTGTAACTATTTTGTTGCATGAATAATACAATGGCGATATGGGCTTTTGGAGTGTGGGGTTTTTTACCCGAAAGGGTTTTCCCCATGTAAATCTGTGTATTTTGTCCCATCTTTCATGTTTCATGTTTCTTGGTTAGAAGCTGTTAATGTTTGTTGTTGAAACTGAATTTGTATAGTTTCTCTCAGAAGGATTAATGTGGGAAATGAACTATGTTTGATTCTGCTTTGTGACATAGTTGTACATGTTTTTGAGGAAATCTAATTGAAATTAAAGTTACCTAAGGCACTAAAAATCTTAGATTCTTATCTGAGATGACCAAGATTTCCCAACAAGTGGTATCAGAGCCTTCTTTTGGTTGCTGGTTCTGGGTATTTCTCCTGCAAAGATTTCTTAGTCTGTCAAGCTTGAGGAAATCTAGAGGAATTTGTTGTTGTATTGATCCTTTGGCGAGTGGAAGTCTTATGGTATACAAAGACAACACACAACTTGAAGGATGGTGAAGGTGGAGACAATGGAGTTGGTCATGTTGAATTGTTGTGATTTGTGTCTCCTAATTGGCAGCGGTATAACCTTGATGTATGAGGTGGATTTCTTTGCTTCGTGGTTGTGTAGCAGTAAAGCTTTCATATTGGGTGTTTGTGTGAGAAGCTCCCTGGTAATATAGAGAGGTGTGGGTTGTTTCTCAACCATGGAAGAGAGTGCTTATGCTAGGTTGTTTCCTGGTGTTGGAAGGCATTGTTTTTTGTTAACCTCGAATCCATAAAGGCTATGGAGTTAATCATTAGATGATTTGAAAGCTTCTGAAATAGCCTATCTCTTTCTCAAATGCATGTGCATATTGGTGGTTTTGGAGTTGGCTTGAAATGGGCCTGGGGTTCCTGAATTGTTGTTCCTTTTTTAAGGATGTATTGTACTTGCATGTTTTTTTATGGTTTTGCAAGTTTTACATGGTCAAGAAAACTTGTTGTTTTGTGGATCTGCTGAAGAGTTATTTTCTAAACTCCTACTTCCTCAGGGTGCTACTAGATGAGATAGTTGCAGCTCTACTTGCATGCTTTGTGCATGGTGAGAGAAGGTGTGATTCTTTCTCTACATAGAAATGTTTGGTATGTGATTAGTCATTCATTGTTCTATGGTAATGCTTGATGGATTCTTGTACTCTGGTGCTTGGTGTGGACATAATTGGCAAATCAGATTTGTACTTGATTTGGTGTTTGAGTAAGGGTGTCTACATGTTTGTTCTCTTGTGAGACCTCATATTGTGCAAGACATTGAGGTGATTGTGAGTCTTCATGTTTCATTTATTGGATCTATGGGTCGTGCAATGTTGTGGGTTGTCTTTACCCATATGTTTGCAGTGAGACAACCTGGAAGTGGACTGTCTATATCCACACGATTTGATTCAGTGTTTATGTAGACTTGTAAGTTGGCCTTGTATGTGGTCATTTGTGCAGTGGTGTGGTTTTTTTGAGGTAAGAGGATGGATGATAAGTGAATTATGGAGTCTTGTAGCATGGTGAATCTCCTTACTTATGAGATCTTGGTTTCACTTAGGATAATTATCAATACAACTATATGTTTGTGGACCGGGAAGTTTTTTTTTTCTTCAGTTTTGGAGATGGTTGGTCATGATTCTTGGAAAGCTCGGTATCACGTTTTAGTGGGAGCTTTAGCAGTGACTGTGGGTTCATCACTTGGTGGTGAATGATCTTCTTTAGTGTTGTTGATGTTACTCAGAGGGACTCTCAAACCCTGTTGTTGCAGAAGAGTTCTTCTGCATTTGCATGGGCACTATTTGAGGATGTGCAACATATTTAAACCATGGAGGATGTTTGGTGTCTTTGGCTGAGGTATTGGTGGTGCTTGACAGGTGATGTTGGTTTGGAGTTTATTTTGCTTGATGTCATGTTATACTCTTGATTGCACATTAGAGTTTTAGCATGAGGCTTTGCTCTTGAGATCGTGGTGAAGTCACTTGGAGCATGGTATCTCCTAAGGGGGATGTGTAGATCATGGTGTCATGATAAGTTCCTATTTCAGATGTTTGGAGCTTTGACAATGATCTGAAGTTTCTCTATGTTTTGAGTACATTGGTCATATGCTTGAGAACTTCATGTTAAGTACAGTAATGCAAATTGGAGTTTAGCATGAGATGATCTATTGTTGGTGTTCATGGATACATGGAGAATAAGGTGAGGCTAAAATTCTTTTGAGAAAGGTGTTGATTACAGTTGAAAGTCTGAGTAGCCTACACCTTGGTTAGACGTGAGTTCAACAGAGACCAATGAGGAGATTGCTCTTGGATAAGTCATGATGGCGTGTATATCTTGGAGGAGAATTTTCTTTTTCCACTCTTGGTCTTCTCGGCAGTGAAGTCTATTTGAGAGGTATTTTCCCATTATATATTTCAGATGTGTTTTATGATTGCTTTCATGATATGGATCTTGAAATTGTTGTTTTAAGGTTCTGGAGGATTCATAGTGGAAGGTGGACAACATGGTTTATCTCCTTGAGCTTTTGTGTTATATCATTTAGTGATGAGAACTAGTAGGAGATAGTTATATGGGATATTTTCATGAAATGGGAAATGAAGTAGTTTGATCTTCTTTGAGATTCTTACATCCATGATTGGTTACATGATACATATGTTAAGTTTGAATGGTTGGGTATTGTTATGGATTTTCCTTTGGGATGTGAAGGAGATCATACTTGACACGACTGTCTTTTAGAGGTGTATGTAGGAGGATGTTCTATAGGTATATGTTGTGCAAAGTTTCTCTCTTTGGTCTTTATTGTCTTCCTGGAAGTTTGATTTCATTTTACATTGATTTGAGATTTGGTTGGAGCTTTTATTTTCACTCAAGTTTTAAGTGGTAACTTGTAGGTTCTTTATCTTTCTCTATGTTGGGTGTTGAAGAACTTGGAAGAACTTTGGAAGACTGCTGAGATAAATGATTCTTGTAGCAATTGGTTGTAGGTTGTGCATATCATTGTGGATGTTTCCTTGGTACTACATTGGTTACATTTTCTATGTGTTGTTATTGGTAGACTTGTTATGCCTTTGATCTTTTAGATTTGGCATTACCTATGTAGTGGGAGGACCTGGATGTGTTTGGTCTTCTTCGATTGGTTTGTACATGGTGCTTGTATCTATGGTTGATGGGTTGGTTGTGCTGCTGGCATGAGTTTACTAATGTGGATACCTTGAAGGTATGTGTGATTGGGTGAACTAGCACTTGCTATGGGTGTTATTTTCAGTCACGTGGGTTTATCAGTTGGATAGAAGTAGTCAGTCTGATTGTTGTTCTAGTTGATGTTTTTATCTTGTTTTTTGGAGTGATGGAAATGTCTTGTTGTTGATATCACTGGATCTTTTGCTTGTGTTCATTGGTCTCGTGCATATTCACCTTGGCTTGTTCCTTTCTTCCATAGGTGACATGTTGGAGGATGACAAGGATTGTTGCTTGAACGGTGGACATCTTAGATGTTGTTGTAGAAGTCTTGATGGAGCATGAGAGCATGTTTGAGATCTATGTGGTTTCATGGATGACTATCATTGGTTACAATGTTGGATAGTTAGTTGCAGTCGGATTCTTGATTTTGTTGTAGATTTTTGGTAGACTATTATCTATGGAAACTTGTTGGTTGGGTGTCTTGAATGTTGTTAAACAAGGTATGAACTGGTGGTGCCAATGTGATCTTAGTAGTTCCTGAGTGCTCTGGAGATTCCAGTGTGATCTTTGTCAAGTGGAAGATTGTTGGAATTATGTGCCTCAATCCCACTAGCCTAAACCTCTGAGAGAGCAATTTTGGTGTGACCACTGAGATGTCTAGCCGAATTGCATAATTGTTATGTTCATGCTTGTATTGTTGTACCACCAAGTAATGGTGAGAGAGGTGCGATAGCGCAGTTACCACCATACCACGATAGCCTTCTGGTTGAGACGTGGTAGTGCGGTGTATATTGTCATACCACGAGAACCTTTTCATAGTCGAGCAGTAGTGTGGTATACCACAATACCATGAGAGCCTTGTGTCTGGTGGTAGTGCGGTGATATTGTCATACCGTAAGAGATTTCATGTAGAGGTGCGGTAGTGTGGTGATACCGCCATACCGTGAGAACCTTCAACCTAACGAGCGATAGCACGGTATACCGCCACACCGCAATAGGACTTGGAGGAGCCTGCAGTGGTGCGGTGTAGTCACCACCACACCATGAGGGTGTTGTTTCTTGGTTGTGGTAGAGTGGTGGGCATTTGAATTTATCTGGATGGACGGAGACCATTGACTTGGTTGACCGAATGATTGTCCTACGTGATTGGTTGTGGACAAATGGGAGAAGCAGAATGTAAACCATTGGCAGTTGGACTATTGTGACCGTTGGAAGATCAACAAACTATTTGAGAATGTGAAAATAATGGACCTCTCTCTGTATGTTTGGTGGTGGGAGTTGGAGGACGAGTATGTTGTTCTAAGAGATGACTCTGCCCTCTTTCTATGATTCAATTGTGAAACCTCTCTCTGTAAATTTTCTCTGTATACTATGTGAGAGTATTGTAACAATGAGAAGGTTGTAATGGACTGAGAGCTTGATCAAAGAAGTGTAAAAAGGAGAGAGGGAAACTCTTGTCATAGGGTTGTTGCCAGTCTATCTCTAGAATGAAATAAGAGGTAATCTCTGTAAAGGATTAGTGCCTGAGTTGTATTTTTAATTATTCTGTTGCATGAATAATACAATGGCGATCTGGGCTTTTGGAGTGTGAGGTTTTTTACCTGAAAGGGTTTTCCCCAATAAATATGTGTGTTTTGTCCCATCTTTCATGTTTCATGTTTCTTGGTTAGAATCTGTTAATGTTTGTTGTTGAAACTGAATCTCAGAAGGATTAATGTGGAAAATGAATTGTGTTTGATTCCACTTTGTGATATAGTTGTATGTGTTTTTGAGGCAATCTAATTGAAATTAAAGTTACCGAAGGCGTTACAGATCTTAGATACTTATCTGAGATGACCAATATTTCCCAACAATTTTATACACAAATTTTATGAAAGTCCTCATTCCTTTCTTCTTAGCATTGAACTACACATGCTAAGTACTCTTGCAACTGTCACTTAGGGTTTGAGGTCTGCCTAATGTATCAAGCATATAACTCATGATAGAGGTTTTTTAAACCATCTTGACCTAGGTTTAGAAGAGTATTTTATGGCATCAAAAAGAGCTAAAAACTGTTATGACATATTTCTCACATCTGTTATCCCTAGGACTTGACACATATTTCACATTCTTACTCCTTTAGACTATATAATAATACCCATACTAGTGCTTACTATAGGTGTGTTTATACGAGTCTCTGGATTTTAAATTATTTTAAAACCCTATATGGTTTTAAGAAAGCTTTAAACTCCCTTGCTAAATATAACAAAGATTTTAATAGAGTTTCATGTGGTAGATAAGTCTACAGGTGTAAGAGGCATACCGTTTAGAATCTACAAATTTCAAGGGCTTTGAATGCATGGAGGAAATGCAAATGAACTGTTTAGAACTCTCCTTTTATCCCCTACAACATGCCATACCTTGCTTCTGCAATGTGTCCCAATCTTTAAATGCAACCCAAAGTGCAACTGAAATTTCTCCAACCTCTTCCAAAAATTCCATACACCTATTTACTTCTTCAACAACATGGATACAACTCAAAGTAATAAAGGAGTTTCCTCCATGCCAAACATGGTAAACTCTTTCAATAACATCAAAACAAAAACCCTAGATCTCCTCTACTACATGGGGTAAAGCTTTCAAAGGCAGATGAGTTTATCCTTTGTAATATGAACCCTATTTTTTCTCTATGTTTAATTTTTGATTTGTTTTTTTTATGGTTTTGATTTGCAAGATAGATGAAATAGACAAATAATAATAATACAACCAATGGAAATATGTGTAATAACACCACTAATACAATATCTTTTATTTTTCTTCAAAAGGTTTACAATTGAAGCTATAAATTAGGTTTGGTACAAAATATCTAGCATAATAATGGACTGATTATTGCTCAAAAATTACAAACAGTAGTGGCTAATGATTATGATTCACAAAAACTATCATTTAGGAACATACCTAGCAAGAAGTATTGAGTTGCAGGTTTGAAATAGCATTGTAGTAGTGAATTGGAGATGATGGAAATATTCATATCTTTATTCCAAGTGATTTATCCATCCCAAAAACCCTAGTCACCTACTGTTCAAGTCTAGGTGCCTCCTTTCAATCCTAAATTTATCCCAAAACAAGGTTTCCAACCTCCAAAACCCACACGCCCTTCACTAGTTGTACGACCTTGTATAAGAAGGGTACAACCAATAATGAGAATGGAATAGGTTGTCAATAACCCCCTCTAACTGATATTTTAACACTCTAAAATATGCCAAAATAATTCCTCTTCAAACCCAAACAATCTCTAGCATATATCTCACCAATAAGCTCAAATATGATTTTTGGATGAAACCACCTGTGGAATCCACTAGGAATGGTCTTTCACAATCAAAGTGGATGTCCTTTGTGAATATTGTCACCCTCACAAAGTCCTTGGAAGACAATGTCATGAACATACAAAAACCCGTTCACTCTCTTTCCAGCATAAACTCCAAATAAGCTCCAAATTGCCTTTTTATATTTTTCCTCAAATGCCACGTCCCCTTGGAGAAATAAACATACTTTATTTTATTTTAAATTCCCCTTATGTCTCCCACTTTGGTGTCCCATTTAATGAGACTAAAATATTTACCTTTTTAAATTCTTCCTTATGTCTCCCCAACAGTCACCTTTTAAAAATATTAAAATAACGTAAAGTTAATATTTAATTTAAGTTTATAATATTAATGTTATTTTAAAATAAATCCCCTAGGCCATAAAAATCACCAAATAAACATTAGATACCATAACCAAGTATCCCGAAGAAAGATCAACATGAAAATACTAAGTCGCCGCTGAGGAGGTGGCTTACTAAAAATAGCAAGTATTGAGCCAAATAACCAAAAATGTTGTAGAGAGTGCCAGAAAGATACTCCTATAATCCTAAACATGTCACCAAGAGCTGAGGTGTCCCCTAAACAATGATATTATCCTACGAGAACTAGAGGAATAGGCTAATCTTGATAATCACTGGCAAAGCTTATGAAGGGGACATTACAGTCCTCCCTCCCTAAAATTGCTTGACCCCAAGCAATTGCAACTCTGGATGATGTAGTATCTGCTCACTCTCCCATGTTACATCCTCAATTGGTAGGTTCTTCCACTTAACCAAATATTCCTTTATTGACTGCTTCCATAGAGTACACTCCCTAACATCAATGATTGTCTTAGGAATCAAAATAAATTTCCCCTCCTCATCCAATGGTGGAAATTCCAAGGAAGGAATCACATTGTGACCTAGAGCCTTTTTGAGGTGAGACACATGAAATACATTATGTACTCAACTATTAGCTAACAACTCTAGCTCATAAGCCACTTCTCCAATTCGCTTGGAGACTCTGAAAGGTCCATATAACTATGGCTTAAGCTTCTCCGATCTAATTTTCCTGAGTATGGAGTATCTATAGGGTTGTAGTATCATATATACCATGTCACCCACCTCGAAACTATGCTTTGTACGATATTGATCAACATAAATATTCTGCTGATTTCGGGCATGCTACAAAATTTCCTTCAGAGATTTCATTATATCCTGACTTTCCTGTAACAAATCCCTAGCCTTAGGTACCTTACTATACCCAAATAGAAGATCAATGAAGCTCAAAGCCTCATATCTATACAGTTCCATAAATAATGATATCTTGATAGACATGTGGTAAGTGAAGTTGTAACAATACTCCTCAAGGTGAAACTATTTAACCCATACCTTTTGCTGCCCTGATATATAATTTTGGAGATACCCTTCCACCCACTTGTTCACTATTTTGTTTGCCCATCAGTTTGTGGGTGATAACCGATGCTCGGAGTGAGCTCAGTCCCACTCAGTCTATAAAAATCCTACCAAAATAGACTCCGGATCTTGTTGTCCCTATCACTCACTATGCACCTAGGCATTCCATGGAGTCTAAAAATCTCTCTAAAAAATAAATCAACTACCTGTGCTATTGTATATGTCGTTGAAATGGAAAAAAAATGAGAATTTTTTGTCAATCTATCAACAACAACATAAACACAATCTCTACCCTAAACCTTTGGTATCCAAGTGATAAAATCTATAGAGATGCATTACCATTTCTAATTGGGAATAGGTAGGGGCTGTAACAACCTAGTTGGATAGGTATGTTTGTTTTTGTTCTGTTGGCACGTGGGACACTCTTTGATGTACTTAAGGACCTCATTTTTGAGCCATTTCCAAGTAAACCTCTCCCACATCTACCTATATTTTTTGAAAAACCTCAAGTTTCTAGCCATAGCTGCATCATGGAAAGTTCTCAAAAGTTTTGCTTTGTCTTGAATTAGGTACTAAGTAAATTATATCCTTATAGAAGATCAACTCATCAATTACCTTGTACCTGTTATCCTATGTGGTCTCATCGAGAATACCTATAGCCCAACGATCCTTAACATATTTTGTTGTAATCAACTCTTTCCAATTAACATATATCTCAACTAAAGAGCACAAGTAAGGTCTCCTAGACAATGCATCATTAATAATATTTTTCTTACCATTGACATACTCAATGTCAAAGTCATAAGCCTACAACCTACATACCCACTTCTACTGCCTATCATTCAAATCCTTTTGACTCAAGAAGTACTTGAGGCTATTATGGTTCATTTTTACAATGAATCTTCCCCACAAGATAAGGTATGAACTTGGCCAATGCATGCATTATGGCCAACATCTCCTTGTCATATATTGAGTAACTCCTTTCGGCACCCATCAACTCCCTACTCTCAAAGTAAATTGGATGCTTATCCCACATTAGAACTGCACCTATCCACTCTCCAGATGCATCACACTCCAACTAAAAAGGCTTAGAGAAATCAGGGATAGCTAACATGGGGCAAGTACACATAATCTATTTGAAACGATCAAAGCATTATTGAGCTATATTCGACAAAACAAAAGCCCCCTTTGTTAGTTAGATATGTGAGGCAATTTGCCACTTATAAAAAACCTTTTACAAACCTCCTATAAAAATTGCATAACCAAAAGAATCCCTTGATTTGTTTTAGATTCGTAGGTGGTGGCCAATCCATGATTGCTTTGATCTTATCTAGGTTTACTCTAACACCCTTAGAGCTAATAATATGGCTAAGGTAAAGTAGTTTAGTCATACCAAAATCACATGTAGACTCCTTGGCATACAATGATTCTTCCTCTAGGATACTCGATACCTCCTCAAGATGCCTTAAGTTCTCATCCCAAGACTTACTAAAAATACAAATATCACCAAAGATGATAAGAACATATTTTCGGAGCTACCTTCTGAATACCCTATTCATACATGACTGAAATATAGTTGGTGTATTAGTCAACCCAAATAGCATCACCAAGAACTTGATTTATGGCCAAAGTGACATTTGAATGTCGTTTTCTCCACATCTACCTCCCTAACCCAAATTTGATGATACCCTAACATTAAATTAATTTTGGAAAAATAACATGCACCATGCAACTCATTAATAAGCTCATCAATGCAAGAAATTGGGGTACTTGTTCTTTGTTGTTTTCTTATTGAGGAATCTCTAGTCAATGCACATTCACATTGAACCATCCTTCTTCTTAACCAACACTACAAAAGAAGCAAAGGGACTTTTGCTAGGCCTTATGTGTCCCATATCTAACAATTATTTGATTGCCTTTTCAATTTAATCTTTATGCCTCTTTGGATGATGGTAAGGCATAGTAATCACAAGCTTAGCAATCTCCTCCAACTTAATAAAATGCTCAATCCCTCTCTCAGGAGGTCTCCCAGGTGGTATACTACCAAATATTTTGATATGCTTAGATAGTAAGGCCTGAATATCTGGATGATGATCTCCTTTTTGCTACTACATAAATGTAGGTATTATGATACACTCGATTTCCCACTCCACCTGATAATGTCAAATCAACCTCTTCATTCTTTTGAAGGAGACTACTCTAGAACACCATCTGACATGCCTTTGATCACTATCCTCTTACCGTTTGATTCAAACTTCATCTCCATAGTGTTCATGTTCATGGTGAACTCTCTAAGTGTATGCATCCAATGGATACCTAAGACCACAATTGTGTCCCCTATACTTACCACATAGAAATCATCCCTCAACTGATACTCCCCCAATTGTATGCCCAAGTTATAAATTTTGCATGTGAAAGTATGGGTAAAGCCATATGCTACCATCACCTTAAACTGTTCAATTTTTTTATTTTGATCCCTCTCTTGGCAACAACCCCTTCATCAATGAAATTATGAGTAGCACCCATGTTAATGAGTGTAATTATTCACTTCCCACAAATTACTCCTCTAACCTTGAAAGAACCAAATTTTTGGAAGCTAGAAATTTGGGCAATGATACCACCACATCCTTGCTCCTTTTCAGCCTCATCTACTGAACTATTGTCATCACTACTCTCAGATTCAGTATATTGATATGTATTTTCTTACGTAGTTTCATCAGCTAAAAACTACTCATTTTGTTTTGCCTTTTCCTTAATATCACACTTGTGTGATGGGTCCCAAGGCTCTCTATAATGAAAACATAGTTTCTTGCATCTAAGCTAATTGAGTTGATCACTATCCAACCTGTTAGACACATTCTTGGATTGATTGGTATCCTTCGAGAAGTGTCTTCTATCATTGTCTTTCTTGTGTGGGGATATCTTAAACTAAATATCTTTTTTAATGGCATCCTATAAAGTAGGTGGATTGAGATCTTTAATCCAACCTCTCAACGAGTCTAAAAGACCATCAACAAATAACACAATCAATCTTCTTTCAGAAATATCAATCACTAACACTGAAAGCCTCTGAAAATCTACAATGCAAGTGTCTATTGAACCCCATTTCTTGAGTTGAGCCAATTCCTTAAAGTGCAATTCCAGGCCCTTCTTATTGAATCTATCTATCAACCTCTCTATAAACTCAACATAGGATTCAATCTGATCATGACCCAAGTTAATCATTTTGTGATGCCACCACTCATGGGAACTACCATCCAAGTAAATCATAGCATATTTGATGGCCTCATCTTCTGGCATTGGGTTAAGCTAGAAGTAGGTGTCTAATTTTTGAACCCATGCTTAGTTGAAGTCTTCTTTGAACCATCATAGTATGGAATAGATAATTTTCCCACTTTTCTCTGTAAATCCTGGTGGTGTTATCTACTACCTCTATTAAGCCTATGTTTTAACCGAAAGTCCATATAGACTTTAAAAGACATTTCAACTTGAAACTCAAGCCTTGAGTCCCTCCAATCTTGCAAAATTTGATCTTGTAACTCATGTTGAGTGGGTTCATTATCCATCTAGATGTTGTTTCTTGGTGGAAAGTTAGGAACTGGATGTAGTAGCTCTTGCATGTTGATTTGCAACCTTGTTATTCACCAACCCATCCTCATTTATATTATTCCTTTCATGCACATTATTACCACCATTATTTCCCCCATTATTTCCACTATTGTTCCCTGTGTTGTTCCCACCACTGTTATTATTTCCCAACATATGTTGGTTCATTAATGCTACCATATGACCTAAACTCTATTGTTAATCATGTTGCCCTCTAGCAAGGCCATTTAACATCTCTTTAGTACTAGGTTCCTACTGCTCTCTATCCCCCATTTCATTGCTTGCAAAAGGATCAATCTTTGGTTGCCCTTTAAGACTCGTGTTTGACCTGTTCCTTCTCAAATTATAATGATGTGTAAAGGGTGGTTGCATTACTCATTCCATTGGTATAACACTAATTTTTCCACAAACCCTCCAGGATGGTAGGATACAACTGCTTTGATACCATTGTAATATGTACCCTATTTTTTCTATGTTTGTTTGATTTTTGTTTTGTTTTGTGGTTTTGATTTGTAAGATAGATGAAATAGATAAATAACAATAATACAACCAATGAAAATATGTGCAATAACACACTAATGTAATATTTTTTATTTTTCTTCAAAAGGTTTACAACTGAAGCTATAAATCAGTTCTAATATAAATTATCTAGCATAATAATAAACTAATTATTACTCAAAAATTACAAACAACAGTGGTTAATGACTATGACTCACAAAATCTATCATTTAGGAACATACCCAACAAGAAGTATTGAGTTGTAGGTTTGAAATAACATTGTAGCAACAAACTAGAGATGATGGAAATATTCACATCTTTGTTCCAAGTGATTTCTACATCCCAAAAACCCTATTCACTTGTTGTCCAATTCTAGGCACCTCCTTTCAATCCCATATCTACCCCAAAAACAAGGCATCCAACCTCCAAAACCCACATGCCCTTCACTAGTTGTACGACTTGGTATAGGAAGGGTGCAAGCAGTAATGAGAGTGAAATAAGTTATGAATATCCCCCTTCCAATTGATATTTTAACACTCTAAAATCTTCCAAATGAATTCCTCTTCAAACCTAAACAATCTCTAGCATATATCTCATTAATAAGCTCAAATGTGATTTCTGGATGAAACCACTTGTAGAATCCACCAAGAATGATATTTCACAATTGAAGTGGATGTCCCTTGTGAAGATTTTCACCCTCACAAAGCCCTTGGAATATAATTTCAACTAGAAAAAACTTGTTCATTTTAGTTCCAACAAAAACTCTAGATGAGCTCCAAATTGCCTTTTATATTTTCCTCGAATCTCATGCCCCCCTTGGAGAAATAAACATACTTTATTTTATTTTAAATTTCCCTCATGTCTCCCACATGGGCGTCCCATTTAATGAGGCTAAAATATTTACCTTTTTGAATTCTTCCTTATGTCTCCCCAAAAGTCACCTTTTAAAAATATCAAAATAACATCATATTAACGTTATTTTAAAATAAATCCCCCAGGCCATAAAAAATCACCAAATAAACGTTAGATACCATAACTGAGCATCCTGAAGAAAGATCAACATGAAAATACTAAGTAGGTGCTAAGGAGGCGGCTTAATAAAATAGTAAGTATTGGGCCAAATGCCCAAAAATGCTTTGAAGAGTGCCAAAAAGATACTCCTATAATCTCGAACACATCACCAAGGGATGAGGAGTCCCCTAACCAACCATATTATCCTACGAGAATCTGAGGAATAAGCTAATCCTGATAATCACTGACAAAGCTTAGGAAGGGGACATTACATCCTTTTCCCTCCTTTATGGCATGGAAATAAAATGACAAATAAACATATATTTTTGTCTTTCATTTTCAACACCTAAGACTCACAAAACCATGAGCAAAGATTTAATTGTATAAAATTTCCTAAATAACTCTTTGAGGAAATACTTATGTCAAGGTGATAAAATATCAACAAGTACATTCTACTAGAATCATGGATATGCAATGATCCATTATGTATTAGCGTATTTAAAGAGATTCATTTGGACATTAATTCATATAAGAAATTATCATCCAAAATCCAAGAGCATTAAGGATCATTAAATAGGAAGATTTTGACTTAGAGCAATAAAAAGAATCAATACTTGCATTTTAATTTTATCGTCTAGATCATTTACATGCTTATATATGGTTTACTAACATTTACCACAACTATAACATTGATCCAATCAAGGGGGTCAATCTATGAGAACTTGGCCCTTATAGTTTGATTATTTTCCTAAGGTATTTTTAAAAATTATTAGTTCTTAATAGTGAGTAGATAATAAAGATCATAGTGAATTGGGTAGTACAAGTGCACATTTAATGATATTAAATCTATGGTTACAAGGAAAATTTATACCACATAAAAATAATCTAGAGTTATGAGATCAACCTCCATATAATTATGAGTTTACACATATTTTAAAGCCAATATACATTTTAAGGTCATCATTTTCTATACTATCAAAAATCTAATCCATAGGCCATGATAATTCTTAAGGAATTCCAAAATTAAGAGCTTACTTACCTAATCCCTTTTATTTACTCTTATATGAACATCAGGGATAACTTTAGTGGCGAATTATCGCCAATTGGCGAATTCTAGGAATCTGGCAATTCGAATTTGGCGAATCTACCATATCTGCAGGGTGTTCAAATCACCAGGAAATCATGGACTATCGGTCCAATGCATGTCCATTCACCAATAGTTTTTTTTTACGAGGCATGTTTAGGCAATAAATTTTCCATAACAGACTACGCGTTTCCAATGCACCGATCAATATTTTCGCCTGGAATCTCGGGGAGCATGTCAAAGTCACCAACATATTCGCCAATACTATTAAAACAATATTAAATGAAGACCCATTTCGCCAATTAAAATTTACAAATAGTTGCTTGTGAAGACCCATTTCGCCAATTAAAATTTATAAATAGTTGCTTATGAGGACCTATTTCGCCTTGAAAATTTAAAGGTATCATTGTATAAGCATGCGGGATTCACCAAATTTTTAACATACCATTTCAAAATCCCACAGAATTCGCCAAATAGGGATTGATATAAATACAATTGAAATTGTTATTTGTTCTTACACATTTTGTTCGGTTCTAAGGTTCTACTTCTTGATTCAGAAGTCAGCGAAACCCGAAAACGTAGAGTCAAAGGTGAGTGATCATTTCTTGAATCTTCATATTGTTATTAGTTATTAGACTATTAGTTATAATAATAAGATTTCTTTATTTGTTTTCCATTTTGCTTCAGTCTTAAACATAATTTTAATAGGGAATGTGATCTATATTCTCTGTCGGTTTGTCCTTAAACAAGAAGACTAATTTTTCCAACTTTTATTCGAAGTGAGATCAATATGTCGAGCAGAAAGGGTAAGACTCCTGAGCAGGTGGGTAATAAAGAGTCTAGGAGGACATCAAAACACCCAAAACGGGGAGGTACCATATAGTCTTACTTTGGAATTGGCAAAGCTTCTAATCCATTAGATCAAGGTGGAGCTACACCATCAACTCTTCCGCCAAATATTATTGAAGATGGAGATACATTATCAACTCTTCCGCCACAAGAAGGTCAAGGTGAGATTGTCATTGTGTTAAATCAAAATGTATCAAATGAGGATGGCAATACCACAGAAGATGTTCCAAGGGATACCCTGGATAGCCAGAATGAGATAATCGACTTGGATGAGGATGATGTTGGTAGCAAGAAAAGAAAAGGCAAAGCAAAATTGAGGCGCGAGTGGGAAATGAGAAGGAATTTTCAAATCGGTTGGTTGTCGAAGTACCCATTCCTTGAACCGGTGGGGGTATCAAACGAAAACGATATTGAAAGGGCAAAAGAGGTCAGATGTAAGATTTGTAGTTGGAAATATGGAAGAGACAAAATGATGCAGCTAAAGTTAAACACTATAGAAAAGCATATCGACAAAGTTTACGAAAAACAAATCATAGACAAAAAGGAACAATCAGTCGTACGATGGAAATCAAAGGAAAAATGTCTTCATGTTAAGTATGTCGCAGATTATGGAGAGCATAACCATAGAATGTCGAAGATTAAAAAATGTGAAGGTACACTTGAGGCTCATTTTGGAAAAGCCATGGCAACAACAAATCTGTCAAAAACTGTTCAGATGAGTGTTGTTTTTCATATATTGTCTAGGGGGTGTCCTATGACAGACTACCCAGAACATTTTGATTTATTATCTTATTTGAGTGTTCCCCACTTTCCCTTCTCACATTGGTCAGTAAACGCTGGATGGGAATTGGCGAATTGTCTTGCTGCAGTGGAAAAGCAAGATTTAAAGGAGAAATTAAAAGAGTCAAATTTCATTGCATTATCTTTAGATGAAGTTACTATGATAGACAATACTTCTTGGGTTTGTATGCATTTGTATACTGTAGAACAACATGTTCACCAAGCTCATCTTCTTTGTATTTGTAAAATGAAGGACTGTTCAACATCGCAAAATCTATTTGAACTAGTCAAGAAATCTTTGAATGAAATTGCTGGTTTGGATGAGTTGACAATTGCCAAAAAGTTGGTGTGTGTAGGAGTTGATGGAGCTGCAGTGATGCAAGGTCAAAGGAGCAGTCTTTGCACAAAGTTACAAACTACTTGTGCACCATACATGCTTGGCATTCACTGTATGGCCCACAGAATGAATTTAGCATTTAAAATTGTAAGCAAGTTTCCAACAATATCAAAAGTTGAAAATCTAGTTCGCGAGATCCACGCATACTTCTACCGAAGTCCCAAAAATTTCCTTGAATTTCAAAATTTTTCCGAGGGAATAACACCTGGAAATAAGCTTCTCAAGGATGTCAATACCAGATGGATCTCCCTGCATGGACCAGCGCAATGAGTTCTTTTAGAATATCAATCCTTGATTGGGTTGATGTACGAGCATCGCAGCACAGTAGACAAAGCTCCTGAACTCTTACATAGGTTAAGCGATATAGAGACACTCTTGACTTTAGCTAGTCTTCTCCCCATGCTAGATGAGATGAACAATCTTGTGAAGAAAGCCCAAGAAAGAACTATGTATATTTATGAATATGCCAATCTACGTAAACTTACATGCTTGGCCCTCGATCATCTATATCGAGATCTAACACAAGAAGGCGCAAATTATTTGATGTGGTGAAAAATTACTGATTTGAATAATCCTAATAATTATTTACAGTTTAATGCAAGTGGGCACTTATGTATTTGTGTACGTGGATATGAGATACCAATGTACCATTGTAAGATAGGCACTGGCAGGCACTCTAGAAAAGAAGTACCTGTTAACGAGGAAGATTTTAACGACATTGTTAAATTTGTTAGTGATAATTTGAAGGAAATTGCAAAATCTCTTTCCTCAAAGATTCGTGAAAGATTCCCTCGACATGAAATACTTGAAGCCATGGGTATTGTGTATCCTCAATTTTGGGTAAACCGAGATAACTCAAAATATTTTCATGATCAAGTAAAAATCGTGATTGAACAGTTTTCAGAAAAGGTAACATACAATGAACAAATAATAGAAGGAATTTTAGATGAAAAAAAGCTTAGAAAGCAATGTTGAAGTTTTGCAATAGCTATGAGGGACCAGTTTGATTCCATGGGCAAGGAGAAGGCCTTTGAGCCGGGATCAATAAAAAAGGTTTGGACAAGCTTAGGTCAGAGTGAAATATTGTGTGCTTCGATGATAGAATATTTCAAACTTGTTGATTTATGTCAAACAATGATATTGGGGTCGGTGGAGGATGAGAGAGTTTTCAGTACATTGGGGTTTTTGAAATCAAAGTTAAGAAACAAACTAGACAAGAATTTGGAAAATTGCTTGAGGATGAAAGGAACTGCATATAATGTCAAAAAAATTCCTTTTGAAAGGGCACTCGCAATCTGGAGGTCCACATGTGAAAGAAGAGGGGCCGGGTTGTGCAACACAGGCTCTCCAATTCTAAGAGCCGTCGGTACTGGTGGTGGTACTAGTGGCAGTGGCAGTGGGCCTGGGATAGATGAAGATGACAATGATATTGAAATTGACACAAATCAAACAATGAATGTTGATTTTGAGACACAGGCCGAACAAAGTGCAAACCAGTCTCCGAATCAAGATGACTCTTTTACTTTATCTGAAGATGAGCATCAGTTTGAGGACCCTGACTCCATTTGGGAAATGGAAGAGAATTAGCAGGTTTTAGGATATTTTTACTGCACTTCTTGAATCAGTTTCCATTGTTCCGAAGTCCAAACTATAGTTGATGATATTTTATATTCTATTAAATGAAATTTGTGAATCATTTCACTTCAAGTTCATGATATCTTATAATATTATTTTAGATTGCACTCAAGCACTATATGAATCATATTCCAAATAGTAGTTGATGGTTTTTTATATTGTATTCAAATAAATTGTGAATCATTGCACTTCAAGTTCAGGAATCAGGATATTTTATTTTATATTTAATATTGCACTCCAAGTCTCCATGATATTTTATATTATATTGCACTTCATGAATCATATCAATATTTTTAGTCAAAACATAACAGAAGCTAACAGACTATCAGTTCAACATCCATAACTTAGAAATGAACAAAATAAACCTTGATCATTTTATTAAAAATAATGATATGTTTATACAATGGAGAGACATGAGTTCGAAATGAGTAATTTCCATTCAGATGCTAGTACTGTAAAAAAAAATCAAACTCTAATGAGTTTAAAACCTACTACAGAATGATTGATGCACTGGCCAACCGCCAAACCTCAAGAAACTTGCGCCAAAAGTGGCCCAAAACTATCATCAAGACACAACCAAAATCTGTTATAACTTTGTGGTAAAATAGAACGAAGGAAAATTACTTAACGTCGATCGAATTCAAATCCCAACTGTCGATCCTTCACTTTCGTTAGAGCATTGAATGGCTGCCTTCAAATAGGCTGATGTAATCTCCATCTCAGCACGATGGGCCCACCACACTATGCATTGCCAAAGGAATACACGTGGCGCTCGCCCTTGCTATTGCAATCAATAAACACCTCGAATCTTCCGATCACGCAATGGCGAGCACCGTTGATCTCCGTCATTAGCAATCGTGTTCATTCATAACAGTCATCGTTGTTGAACATAACTGTCGAGCAACTTTTTCATCAAGATTATAACACCTCTGTTGATTTTGAGCACGTGCATCTCGCTGCCGCTTTAGTAACCTGCCATATAATGTATATCTTTGGGTTGGGTCTTTTCTGACGTGACCTTTTTGAGGGTGGTTTCAAAACAACTTATGTCCCATTGAATCGTCTAGGCCGAGCCCCTTTTAATAAAAATGCTAAATATATCACCTGACCTTTTATTTCTCAAGTTTGGGTCGGACCGTGCCTTGTGTTTTAGAACAACTTTGAGCCATTGTTTGTCATTTTCCTAGGTGGTGTCCCCTTCCCCTCTTTTATTTTTAAGTAATTGTATTATTTTGCAGGGGTTATTTTTAGTGACCGTCGATCTCCCTACGGTTGATCTTGACCATTCCCCACGATCTTGCGATGACATCACCACTGGTTGCTTGGTGATTGCGATATAACGGGCGGGCGCCACGTGTCCCAGGTTGCTGATGTTGAAAAGGAGTAAATAAAGTGCTTAATATTTGTATCAGACTTTAGTACGTTATAGAGTGGGTTACTAAACCAGATGTGAGATGCACGTGCTCGAGATCGACGGCGATGTTTTAACCTTGATGAAAAGTTGCTCGACGGATAGGTTTTGGTGCTGCTCACTGTTGTGAATGATCATGATCGCCAATGGAGGGAATCAATGGTTGCCCGCCATCACGTGATCTTAAAGTGAAGGGTGTTTAGTGATTGTGATATCACGGATGGATGCCACGTGTATTCCTTTGGTGTTGTGTATTATGGTGGGCCCTCGATAATGACATGGAGATGTTGTCAAGTTGTTAGCCTTTTGAAGATGGTCGTCTGATCATTGATGATCTGACAGGAACAAGAGATCGACGACGAGGATTTAAATTTACATCAAATACGATTGAATCCATTGGCGCGGCATGCAAGTGAGCTTTAATGGCGGATGAGACGTTTGCTGGCCATTTTTCATCGACTTTAAGTAGTTAATTCCATTCTATCTTAACCACAAAGGCATTCAAATGTTTTCGAAGCGGTCCAGAGCCAGACATTGAGTTTTTCAAGCAATTACAGTGAGATTTGGTTTTCTGCAAGACGCGAAATCCCATGAGTTACCTTCTATGCCACGGTTTCTATTTGAATGTGTTTTTTGTGGAGGGTTGTATTGTGTTGGTCAGGGGTCTTGTTGATTAAGACTGTAAGGTTATTGGTTCTTTTGAATCGTGGGAAATTGCAAAGTTCTGGTGTAATTTCATTTTGGGTAGCCCTAGTTTGTTCAAGAATTTGATTTTAGGAGAAGCCCTGGTTGTTCGAAATGGCGCCATAAAAGCAGCATTCTGGCCATATTGGTTATTTGCAAAGGAATTTATATGACGATTTCCTACATCAATTCCCGCTATCAACGAACGACAAGAAGAGGAGTTTGGTTTTAATGAATGGGAAAGCCTTAGGCAAGGGACTAAGGTGTAAAACCTATAATATTGCAGATGCTAGGGTCCAAATGACGAGCCTAGAAATGTTTAGGAGATGGTATGGGCAGCGAAATGTGCCTCATCCTTTTTGTAATGGCTGGAAGTACGATATGGGGAAACTAGTTGTACCAAATGTATTTCCTGATATTGACCTACTCAGAGCAATGGCAGCACAATATGATCTTGTTACAAGGATTATCAGGGATAATGATGGTGGGGTTCTACTGAATATAAATGCAGATGAGATTCAGCAGGTTTTTGATTTGAGTGAATATAGCCCATTCTTAGTCCGGGTAGATTTTGAGGAAATGAAGCAGGAATATGCAAGGTCAAAGCTTCTTTTCAGATCAAAATTGCTTCCTCCTCATTTAGCCAAGGCAGGTAGTTCAACGATTCACATCAGCCCAATTGATCAGGAGCCTTTCAGGCTGAGCTGTTTTGTTGATCACTTCTTGGAAACATTTTATTCACTTTGCCAGATTTTAGGTTTCAGCCCTAATACTGTGATGCCCATTGCTTATATGTTTATGGGGGCTCAGATTCAGCATCCCAATTTTTCTGTAGTGTACGACTATGCATCTTTTCTTGCTGAAAAGATACATGAGGGTTTGTTGAAGTTGCATATGGGGGACACTGGTACTCCTTTCTTTTGGTACTCCCTATTAATGCATATGTTCTTGTACAAGAATGTCGACTTCTTCTCAAATAAAATGGTGTTGAGGCAAGAAGTGAATGGAGAAAGATTACCAGTATAGGTTTGGAGTGCAGATTTGTCTTGCAACAGGGGAGGTGCTAGCTTTGTGCAGTTTGATAACTGTTTTGCTTCCAGACTTAAAGCTAGATTGGTGGTAAATGTGCCAAGGGTCCCTGAGGATTTGCATGATTTCCTCTGACTCAAAGTGAGGAAGCCTGATTTGAAGGTGTGCCACAATTGGGGTGACATCATCTTATACCCCATAAGCACTGTCCTAAGGGTTTATGGTTTCCAGGGAGCTCCTCACATTCTCCCATATAATGTACCATCAAGGATGGGATTTGTCGAGGTCATGTGGCAACTAGGTTGCATTCATGAGGATAATTTGACAGGGAAAGGAAAAGGGACTTTGTTCCTTGATTATACTGTTGTTTCTAATTTTGTCTTTTCCAAGGGAGGATGGGTCCACTTTGGAAGATTTTTTGATGATTATCATTTGAAGAGTGGATCTAAGAGGCAGCATGACCCCGAGGGATTCTTTGCCCTATTCAGGTAACAAATTAAAGGTGGCAAGTTTGCACATGTTTTCAATTTTCCTAAGGATCTAATCAGAAATGAGTTTGATTTGAGCAGGTAGGAATTGAATAAAGAGAAATGGATTGCCTATGAGAAACTGTTGGCTATGGTGCATAAAATGGATCCAAAATATGATCCACTGATGGAGTTCACTCCATTTCACAAAAGAATAGATTTCTTAATGAATAACTTCAAAGATATCATGAGCACCTTGAAAACCAAGAAAGTCAATTTGGAACTGGACTTGGGAATTTAGAGACCAGAGGCGAGGCCTAAAGAAACAAGGCCAACTTATCAGCCACCAGAGGATAGGCCTCTATACAAGAGGAAGAGAGATGATAGCAGTGATGAGGAGGCAAGAGATAAAAGGGGAAAACAAATAATGCAAGCATCATCACAACTGGTTCAAGGGATCAGGAAACCTGGAGGGATAAGGATTGTGGACCTAGATTCACCACCGAGAAATGATCCTGTAGAGTTACTATCAGAGCCAAGCCTAAAGAGGCAAAGGCTTGAGGAAACACAAGAGGCTCTGATGGATGAAATAATTATAACTGATCAAGACATGCATGTTGGTATCCCTTCTCCTCCTAGATCAACACAATTGGTGTTAACTGATATGGATATAAAGGGGCAGCGTGTACAGGATGCCAGGATGGAGGCCTGCAAGGCATTCCTGGATGATGATGCCTTTGTGAAGACTCCTGTATTCTTGCAGTTAATTTGGAGAATGAAATTAGAGGAATATCAGGATAAATGCAAGAGAAGGAGAGAGTCAAGACCTAATAGGTCTGAACAGGAGAATGATGATGAAGTTAAGGCCGAACTAATAGAGGAATTCAAGAGCATTACTTTTGAGGAAGGAAGGAGAATTGTGACTCAGGCTGGTGTCTTACTTCTGCCTGAATGGGACATAGCTGATGTTGTAGCATTCAATGCTATCCTGCAATCCAAGCATCCTGTGCAAAACAGTGAGGAAGAGGTTAAGGCAGCTCTGCAAGACTCTGCTTTTAGTGAGGAATATGAAACTCTGGCCATATGGGCATTGGCACCCCAGGGTAGAAAACCAAATGTGGCTGATATTGGCCCAAGTCTAAGGGGAGGGCTCATCATCAAGAGAGCTTATGAAACCTCAACAACAGAAGCCACAAGCTTGACATTGAATGTGGCCAAATTGGCCCAAAAGACAGCTGAAAGGGAGGAAGTTGAAAAGAAGAGTCTGATGGAGAAATACAATGTAATAATTGAGGAATATAGTAGAATACAACAGAGGAATGTTGAGCTGCAGTCTGAAGTAGATAGATTGAAATATGGGCAGGTAGGAGAATCCTCCAGTGCCCTTGGTATCAGAGCACTACCCACTACTTCAGGGTCAGTTCCCCTTAATATCCCAATCATTTCTACTCATGGGTCCCCCATTCGGACACCTGCTCTCAGCCCTGCACTAGAGCCAGTTGAAGAGGAAGTTGAGTATTCTGTGGATCCTACCAAGAAGCAAATGTTGAATAAAATCACAGAATTGGAGGCTGCCCTAAAGGCAAGTGAGGATGATGCAATTGCTAAACACAATGAGGTGGTTGACACCATTTTGAGGCATCTAAATGAGAAGGTTGATTGTAGGTTGCCATCTATACATTCTTTGTATTCTTTATTCTTGGGTGGAATTAAAAACATTAACAGAGATCGGGAAGTAGTTCTGCCTTTGGTTGAGAAGTGGATCCCTCGAGCCACTGATTTAGATGTTATGTTTAAGGCTTCCAGGTTTGATGCAGATAATAGGCCTCAATCATTAAAGCCTACTCTAATTTTTGTGAAATCATTGAAGGGATTCCAGGCCCTACCTGATGATTTGAGTAGAAAAATTAAAGAATTGGTAAAGATTTTTGATGACTGGAATGATACTTTTCTGCCAGATATAATAGATGCACAGGGAAATATTAAGACATTGCAACAGTGGCAAGATAGGGCAGAAGAGGTTATTGATGCACAAATCAAATTGATTTGTGATGGCCCGGACTATGACTTGCTAGTGAGCAGTATGGATAAAATAATTAATACCAACATATTCTTAGAGTCTTTTGAGAGAGAAGCTAACCAGGTTGCGGTGAAGTACACACCTTACAATACTAAGGTGATCGAGGTGGTGAATTTTAATTGGCCAACGGATGAGGAATACCAGAAATGGGTGGACAAGTACTTAATCGAAGAGGAGTAAAACAATGTCTATTACCGGAAACTAACAACTCAACGGTTATAGTATAACTGATTATGGTCTATTAATAATTGACCAATGACATGTGTAATTTCTGGCCCGATGCTTGTTTGCTCCTTCATTTTCTATAAGAAGGATTTAAAGGCCAAAAATAGGGGTTGGCAAGTCAGATATTTTGAGGTCGATTCTAGGTATAGTTGCAGAACAGATTGTAAGAACCAATTATTTCAATATTAATACAATTTAGGTTTGGGGTTATTCGGTAATGGGGTTTTAGGTCTATGAAGATTTGATGTTTCGCAACAGTACTAGCATTTGAGTTATGATGTTATATTTCAAGTTCATGTCTCTCCTTTGTATAAACATATCATAATTTTGAATAGTATAATCAAGGATTATGGTGTTCATCTCACTACTTAGTGCTCTAGAGTGTATGTTTTCCATTTTGGCTTTAATTCAAGGAATTAATTAAAATGCTTGGATGGAATCATGCATGGATATGTTTGTAAAGGGATTTAGTAAGAAGTATTGGGTTAGGATATGGATTGACACTATTGTGATGCAATATTGCTAGGGATCTTATATGCTATGTATTTGAAAAATTGAATTTGTTGTTAAATTTTAAATGTTTGTGAATTTGACTCCCCAATGGTATATGGCACTGGTTTAAATTGTACGAGTTTGTGAAGTCATGTGTCTGTATGTCTTTACTTAGAGCTTGCTACCAAATTGCAAATAAAATGACTATCATAAGTTACAAAATAATGTTGTAATCATCCCATGCCCTTGATTGGAATTGGCAATTCCATAGGTAGATTAGGAGACAAACTTTGTTTACGTTAGAAAACACCAACAAAACCCACCCAAAAAAGGTAACATCCGAATAGATTTTCACCCAAGGTATTACATACGACATTAGGATTTTCATGAAAACCAAAATAAAAACCCCAACCTTAGGTTCTTTCCCAAACAATATGACACATTGACAGACCAGGACAAGGTCAAGACAAAGAGGAATTCAGAGAGCAAAATTAGAAGTTCCATCAAGTTCATCAGTAGTTCATATGATAAAATAAATAATACATATAATTGAACATCATCACATTACTAAAGTCTGAATTTGAGCTTTTTAATTGAATTTCACATGAAGGAGTACATATTGGCACTGACAATGCAAAATCTTGCCAATGCCCAAAGACAAATCTGCACAGAGCTGAGTTGGAACTTGGAAACTCATATTATCAATGGTTGACAATAAAAAATCAAGTCACTATATCACCTTTTCTAGCAACTTCCACTCTTCAAGAGGTGGAATTTCCATTTGTTCTAACTGATGTTGTTTGACTTGAAGTTTTGTTAACATTTCATTATTGTAATTAGAAGTGGAAACTGTCTTGAATTCTTTAGTCAATTTTGCATTCAAGGTTATCAATGTTCTGAATGAATCCAAATTAAAATAGTTCACATCTGGGTTCTGAGGAAATTGGTCCAAATCAATCTTCCTTGCACCTTCCATCTTTTTTCTGAAACCATCCTTTCCAATGAATCACTCATTTGTATCAAAAGCCTCTGGAAAACCAAGCTCTGTGAAGTTCCTTACCTTTTCATCCACCACCTTCATCTTGTCTGCAACCAAATGCAAATATTCCTTTGTTCCAGACATTCTTGAACACTTTTCAATGATAGATGACAACTTCATTGAGGTTTCAATCCGATTAGTAATCCCTTTTGATTTCAGATCATTGTCACTAGCTTTGTAGACTGTTTGTAGAACTTCATTTGCAGATTTCTCTAATTCCAACACCTTTTTGTTGTCCACTAAATATTTGTTGAGCTTCTTATAATGTTGTCTGATAGCATCAATCACTTGAAACATGTCACACAAATGATCAAACCTTTGCATTATTTCATCCTAGATCTTTTGTTTCATATGCCTCACTGTATCTCTATAAAATGCAGATAACTTATTTTGAGAAGACTTAATTTCTTCTTTTGCTTCCGTCAGCTCTTTCTCCAATCTTTCAATTGTTTTTCTCTGTTTCTCCAATTTTTGTTCCCATTGTACATTTCCATTCGCAATGCTTACTCTTAATTTTTTTGAAGTGGATTTTTCCTCATCATATTTCTTGTTGCTCTCATCTAGCCTTCACTTCAGTTCATTCACTTCTCTCTCATTTGATTTATCCTCTTTGCTTGTTGATGTAGAGGTAGATTTTATTATTCTTTTTTCTAATTCATTGCTCTTGTTATCTGTTGCTTTCCTATTTTCTTTCTCACTTGCTAGGTCTGCCTGTAACTTTTCTATTTGGGTCTGCAACCTCTTCTTCTCTCTATCTTGCTTTAGCAATGATGTGTACACCAATTCATTGTTCTTCTTTGATACATTAATTTTGTCAGTATTTTTCAGGCTTGAAAAATCCAATTGAAAATTGGTTACCTAGTATTCAGATCGATCCATCTGATTTGTTAGTTTTTTTTGAACTGTGGAAACAACAATTGTGTACTCCATGATTTCTTTATTTGTGTCAAATGTGGGTAATACCATGGTTGCTGCAGTCTCTGAAGTTATAGCAGATACACTCTCCATCAATTGTTTCTTTTCTTTTTTATTCGAGTCTGATTTCTTTTTAAACTCTTCAATGAAATCATAACTTGGGTAGGCAGGAACAATGGAATGCTTGAATGGCGAAGGAATAGGAGTACTTGTAGTTGCTAATGATGTCGCACCCACACTAATTGGATTTGTGGGAGTTTCTGGAAATAACTCCTTTGTGGTACTGGTGGATCCACTAATAGTGTGACTTGGACCTGTCAAAATCCTTTGCCTCTTTTGATTGCCTTGATCACCTGGTGTTTTTGTGGTATCTTTTTTTGTTTTCCTCTTAGTATTATGTGTAATTTGTCGTTGTAGCACTTGTTGACCACTACTAGTACTACTACCCATACCATCGCCACCAATGGCGCTCCCAGTTGCACTAAGCTGTCCACCAAGGGCATGTCCTAGTTGTGATTGTATTTGACCGTGAGGATGAGGACTAGAAGCTCTAACAAATTGATTTTGTCTTGTATCCCCTTGGTCTACTTTTTCACCTCCAAACCCAAGGCCAGATTTATCAACTGGTTTTCTTTGCTCAACACTTTGTATTGTCGAAGGGTCTTGTCCTTTGGACCCCAAAGGACCACCTTCATAACCAATTTTTTGAAGTATGGCTACTCCTGTAGTATATGTTGAAGCATATTCTTCTTTTGCGGCCTCACTTAAAACAGGTTTGTAATTGGCATGGCTTTGTTCTTCTTCTTCCATATCAATATCATCATTAGATTCATCACGTTCATTAGGATGCTCTATATTCCACAATTTGCTAAACTCTTCATCTTCTTCGTTATCATCATACTCTGCAAGAGCTCTTTCTTCTCCTAGGTCCTTCCTCATAGACCAAAAGGCAGTAATTTTTGATCGTGACCATTTTTTATCTATAACATCCTTCTCTAGAGAACTTGGAATTTTTACTCTACTAGATGGTTTATCACTTTTTTCATAAAATTTTTTGTATGTCCTATTTGTCTTTTGGTGCAATGCCATAATTTGGCTTGACAATTGTTCAAAAGGAATACCATTCTCAACAACACTTTTCTCCATTGCTATTTTGACCTCATCCCAAGAATCCTCATTTCTCAAGTTTTCAAGCAAGGGTTTACTTTGATGTTGAATTCTATTTGCAACATTCCTATTGGCCACAATCATTGATTTAATGATGTCACATGGATCATACTGCCAGTGACAGATAGCATCAAATGCAAAAAAATTCAAAAGATTATGTGCCACAGTAAATGCTTTTCTCTCGAATGTGAACCCTCCACATGAAAAAGGTAAAGTAGGAAATAAGGTCTTCTTTTGTTGACTGAGAAAGTGTAGTTCATCAACACTCTGCACCTACCTTACATATTCCAATGCAAAAACCCTTTCTGTCACATGTATTGGAAGTTTGTATCATTGTACTCCCGATCCATAAAATCTTAGCACAGTTTATTCTTCCATTAAGTACCAATCAGCCAATTGTATTTCTTTTCCTATTTGCATGCAGTTTCTACATGACATAGGCAATCTAGGCATTGGATTATTTGTAATTACTTGATCCAATGGAGCCAAAAAGTAGTCTACAAAATGACTATAGTTCCTTCGAGAATCATGCATCTTTATCTCAGTGGTCCATTCATATACTAGAGCCATTTTATTTTCCTCTGCATTACTGTAGGGCTGAATCTGAAGCTTGTTGGTCTGAAACATTCCTCTAAATTTGAATAGAAAAAGATAGCACAAGTAGGTTGTGAACCTAAATGTATTCGTGGAACTTGCTTTAATCATTAAAAATTGTTTATGCATGGATTCTACAATGTGCTGAGTATAATTATATTTGACATGTTCATCAACATAATGGATATTATATACCATTTCAAAGAGGCTTTCACCCACTTCCAAATTGCTATCCAGATCGAGGCAAAATGCTAGCATGGAAATAGTATCTTGAACCCATGGTTTAAAAAAATCCAAATTATAAGGAGGCTTCTAATCACCTTTCAATTTGTTTCTATCCTTAACTATATTATTTAAGAAATCATTTTTTAGCCTTTCTTCCACTACTTCATAATCACTAGCAAGCTTTTCTAGGTCAATGTGGTGGTTTCCAAATTCTTCGCTTGTAAACCCCAACACCTTTCCAAGTTCTTCTGCATTAATGAATAACAATTCTTCTTGGTTATCTTTATTAACAATTGGTCTTTTCTTATCATCATAATTTTCGGCATAGACCATGATAAATTATGGGCAAGGGAAAACTTCATGTAACATCATGTGCCCTAATCCAGTTACCCACGGTGCACTGACACTATTAAATTTTGTTTGCTTTGTAGCCTTATTCTGAGATGAAAATCTAAGTTCAGAGATACGCCTACCATAGATTTCAGGATCATAAATATCATGGTACCCATTGGTGAAACCTGGGGTTTTAAGCAATTCTGCAAAATGTATTTTTTTATCGGACATTGCTCTAGTGGTACTGGTGGTAGACATGCTTGTACAAATGTGAAGTTGTGAATTTTGAATTCCCTAATAAGTAATACCTATTAGTCCTCCTTAATTTTAATGAATTTTTGAGTCTCTAAAGTCTAAAACCAAACTTCAAACTTTGACAAAATAAGATTTTAAGAAATGTCAAACGATGAAACGTAGCTGCAAGAATTCTTTCACTTACCTAGATTCTGAGTCCCAACGCTTGAAAACTAGAATGGCGTTGTTGGAAGTGGAACTGTGGAATCCAAAACAGGGTGGTGCACTACAATGGCCAATGAGCAATCTGAAGATTGAAGACTTTAAAAATCGCTGTACAATTTCAAAGTGCAAAGTGTTTTAAATGCTTTTTTTCTCATAATTGGAACTTTAAAGTGAATGACACGTCTTAGGAGTTCGGTCTACAAGACTACAAGTTGAAAATTCTTAACCATTGATCTTTCTAAATCTAACGGTTATAGGGTGATTCCGGAGGTTTAAGTTGGGAATCCCATCTCTCTGTGCATTTCATTACGAAATGCAACTGCAACCATACATCAAATGTTCATCCAATGGTTGAAACTTGAGTAATTTATGATATTAACTTTAAAGTTTAAAAATAAACATTAATCACTTGATAGTTGACACTTAGCAGTACAAAGTGCTTTAAATGCTTTGTTTCTCGAAATTGGAACATTAAAGTGAATGACACATCTTACATCTACAAGTTGCAAATTCTTCACCGTTGATCTTTCTAAATCTAACGGCTATAGGGTGATTCCGGAGGTTTAAGTTGGGAAGCCCATCGCTCTGTGCATGTCATTACGGAATGCAACTACAACCATACATCAAATGCTCATCCAACGGTTGAAACTTGATTACTTTATTATATTAACTTTAAAAATAAACATTAATCACTTGACAGTTGACAACAGACCTGGAATTTGATGGTCTATTAAATATTTGACCGTTTTTTCAATTTTAGACCGTATATTGTAGCTATAAAATTTATTAGACCGTATAGTTTAACTTGCTATATTTTTATTAAACCGTAAAAAATTATTATATAGTATTTTAATTTATAATATATATCATTTTATAATTTTTATTATAAATAGAGAATAGAATATAACTTTTTTGAATATTTTTAATATGAATTTAGAAACTTTTGACTATTTTATAATATTAATAGCTATCATTTTTTATATTAATATATGTGATTTATAATATTATTATAAAAATATATATTAATTTAGAATATTTTCAAAATAAAACATAATTATTTTTAATTTTTAGAATATATTTAACAAGATTTATTTTTAATACGATTTTAGAAACTTTTGTTAATTGTTAATTATAACAGTAGATTTTTATATTTATCACTAATAATTATCATTGTTTTCTAATTTTTCAAGATCTTCCATTTATAAAAGATTTTATATAAAAATTCGTAAATTAAACAATTTTTTTTATAGGCATTTAAATGACCAAACCGTCATAAAAATTTCATATTGATTGTTTGCTATTGTCATAATCTTAAGTTTTAACCATTGATCTTTCTAAATCTAACGGTTATAGGGTAATTCCGGAGGTTTAAATTGGGAAGGCCATCGCTCTCTTCATTTCATTACGAATGTAACTACAACCATACATCAAATGTTCATCCAACGGTTGAACTTGAAACTTGAGTAACCATGAATTCTTAAGTGCATATTGCATAGAGTATATTACTTAATTTCTAAAAAGAAAAAAAATGATTTGAATATATTAAATTATTAATAGACATTGAAGTTCCGAACTCAGAAAACAACTCTTTACGCTTAAACATAAATGAATAACGAAGATTCAAGGAATCAAGATTCAAGAATAACACAACACAACCATTTATTTTATTGCAACTGAATTTCAATTTCACATTATTACATATCTTTTTACAGATGAGTGGCACTGTAGCTCCTGTTTTGTATAAATAACAATTGTTAGTGTGTCACTTTAGTACTTTACATAGACAAAATTTAATAATTTATTCCAAGTTGTTGCTCATTACAATGGATTACAAATTGATTGCAATTTCCAAGCTTTGTTGCGGAAAACCTAATACACATCTATCTCTAAAAGTAAATGTGGCTCCGAAAATAAATTCATGTTTCCAAACTTCTGCTGGTGGATTTGCCAACCATGCCGGGCAAAGGGGGTTCCAATCACTCCTGGGGGAATGAGAGCTGTGAAGATACAAAATGTACTTATCCCCTTCAAGAACCAAAGTCGTATAGAAGATGAAAAACAAATGTCTCTTTGAAAATAAATGCATAGGGCTTGTCTGGCCAACCATGCTGGGGAAATGGGAGCTGTTAGAATGCAGAAGGAGAAACAAATCTACTCCCAACTTTTACCTGTAGCCTCTATGCATTCGGATAGCAATTATCTCCATCAGAGCTCCTCATCTTGGTTTAGAGCTCCTCATCCTAGTTCAAAACCCATCTGAAAATTCAGGTTAACCAAATCAACTTCTTTCCAATTCCACCCATTCTGAACTTGAAGGAAATTCATCTTTTACTGATTACTTTGTAACTACATAATTGTAGGTAGGAGAATTTACAGTATCCCCAATACTGCATCATCTTCTTCGTGAATCCTTATTAACCCTAGAAAATAAAAACCCTTATGGCACTATCTACTAATCATTGAATCACTAATACTATCCCTATTTATGGGCCACTAGTGCCGCTACCAGCCTGTATAATTAAAATTTCTAATTTGATTGACGTCTTGCTACGTGCCAACTTGAACTCTACCTCAAGCTGACAAGCTGTCAAAATCACTCATTCAAACGATATGGAATCATTACAAATCTTGTTTCATTAAAGCTATGAGTTGTCCAAGAAATTGCTTCGTATGTTCATATTACATATGGCATCAATTGCTGCCATTGCCACTACCAACCACACTTTCTTCAAAAAGATTGAGAATTTAAATGAAATGAAATGTACAACATCAAGATTCGAGGCATTGAAAAGAGTGAATGAGCGATGAATTAATTTGAACACAAAGTCTCAAAGATGAAAAAATAAGCATTCTGAATTTGACCTAACACTAACAGATAAACATTGAACAATTATCATGAAGAAACACAATACATTCATAATTAAAAGGAAACATTGATAAATACAAAGATTTAGAAATATATTATTTTATCTCTCTAATGCCAAAAATGTGGTTTCACAGACCTGTCACCCCACACCCTGTACAATCAAAATTCAAAAAGCGCTCAAAAGCTGAAACTACGCCCCCTTATCATTATGTGTCACAAATTCACAATTCACTAAAGGATTCATGTATGTTGTTAAACAGTTGGAGGTTTCGGGACTCTGTACAGTTCCAACTACATTTCCATAACAAAATTATGAAATTTAGCGCGTTCTTCTTCTTCTTCTAAAACAAAAATTACCCTGTTGTACACGACATAGCTGGTTTTCTCTTTCCACGCCACTGAACGTAGCTGGGAAATGATGTCAAGTTGCTCTTCTTCAAGCCAATTCAAATTTGGTTGCATGAAGGCCACAATTTCATCTTCCCATACCCTAATATCGGCTGGAAGTACCATTTTGAGGAAACTCTGAGTATGGAGTTCAAAATGCTGCCACCTTTCCTCATATGCAGGCTCACTTAACTTTACTAGCAGGAAGTGACAATCTGCTACTAAATCTGTTTCTCCAAACTCCTTAATACCTTATTTAAGATCTATCCTTTCAGAGGATTTAAAAGATTACGTTAAATCTATCCAGTTGGTGTTTGAGAAGACATCCCTTAATGGCATCGTACAATTCATTAAATGAGTTGTCACTTCGAAATTTGTGCATCCCGCCGAGGTCACCCAATCGCTGAGAAACAGAACTTTATAACCATTTGTATGGTAATAAAATCTCAACCATCGATTTCTAGAAATCTAACAGTTCTAGTGATATTTCAGAGGTTTCAAATCGCAAGTCTAGTGCTTTAGAGATTTACTTCCGGAATGCAACTACAGTCGTCCATTGAACGACCCATATGATTTTTATTTCGCCACTAGATTTTTTTATTATTTTGAGATTCATTTTAATTCGCCAATGAAAATATACTTTTTGCTTTGAAAAACGGTTTTAATCGCCAATGGAAAAAAAATTCTGGTTTGAAAAATGGGTTTATTCGCCCATGAAAAATATTTTATTCGATTTAAAAAAATTGCAATTCGCCACAGTTTTCCATAGACTTCCAGGGATTATAAAAGATTCGCCAATGGGGATTTTTTTTTCTCAAAAAACGAAAAAAATTGCCAATAAAATTAATATTTTTTATCAAGAAGTATACAGGATTCGCTAGGATTTTACACCTACGCCGAGGGGGGGGTTTCTTAAAGTTATCCCTGATGAACATTATTATTTTGATATTTATCGAGATCTACTATTTAAATTAACTATGTGCTTAATGATAGCATTAATTAATTAACCTAGATAGGAAAAGGTTAATTTTATATTTCACTAAGTACTAGACTATAATAACCACTAAAATTTAAACTAGAGTTCATTAAGTAACATACATCTTGATAATTTGAAGTAGCTCATAAGATAACATAAATCCACAAAAGAACCCATAAAAAGAATGAATTTGTGTCATGTACGCCATATTTTTATGATAAAATTAAAATCATGGTAGAGTAGTTCTTAAGGTATGGTCCACTCAACCAAAAAATATGTGGGACTTAGTGAGAAAGAAACATCCATCAAAGTAAAGAGCAATTAGAGGCTAACTAAACTTTCTCCTTGTGTTTCTTACCTCTTGAAGCAAGTAAAGAATGTGTATTTTCTCTCTTTGATTGCCACTACAACTATCTCCCATCCCGCACTCTAGACATGTTGTAGCAACCAATTATCAACTTAGATACAAGACAAATAACACTAGGAAAGGAATTAATTAATACCAAAAAATATATTCCTCATTCCCTTGGGCACTCATTTACCTCTATAACATTGATTTTAAACAAAATTCATGAGAGTTCAAGCCCAAGAACAATCCAAACATTGTATAATCTAAACTTTTATCTTAAGAATTAGTTGATTTGGGTTCATCCAAATTTATTCCATGACCATAATATTTATAGATCATTTTTTTATTAGGTCTTTTTTCTCTTTCATTCTCTACTACAAATTAGAATATTTTTCATCTAGTTAAAGTCCATAATGAATGCCAGTTTATTTCTTCTTGTAAAACTTAACATCAGTCACTCTTTCCTAAACCATGAACAATGCATGGAACTGATTGAGGAAAAAATCATACGACCTCTTGTAACATCAGAATTTGCATACCCTTGTAATTTGACTTTATTTTTTGGACCCACTTTGGTGTTTACCTCCCCTAGTCCATTTAATATACATTTTGGCCCTTGCCTTATCCTCTTTTTTTTCATGGTACCAAGCCCTTGCCTCTTGTGGTCCCTTTTATGACAATTTATGTTTCAAATGTATTAACCTTGTGATTTCCTACTGTTTGGCCTTTCTAAGAGCTAAATCTATCAAGATGTTAGTGTGACATGCTAACATCTCACAATAGTTTGTTTTTTATTAGATTAGCAAGAAAAGGGCCTTGATCCCATGGTTGCATCCAAAACTCAAAAAAGGAAAAAATAGGGTGGGAAAACAACACCACCAACCAAAATTAAAAAAAACACCTAGTTTAGGGAGGCACACAGGCCATATAACATAACCATAACCATAGCCATAAAACTACCATAATTAATCAAAAACATAAGATTATTGCTAGAGTACTTAAAGCTGCGAAGACCATTAATCAAGTCCACCATATCTCACAATAGTTTGTTGTTTAGTAGCCATTTTAAGCATTTTACCACCTACTACCTATCCATGTAAGTGGTAACTTCTCTAGAATGAATTTGAATGGATCTCCAACCCTTGGACTCACCCATATTTCCCTCCTTTCTCCTCAATTTTTAAAAGATGTCACTCTTAATCTCTTATAATCTTGTATTTTTACACTTTCATGCTATCTATGTAACACTCTAGCCAACAATTTCTAGCAAGTTCTAGCACTCTTGAGAATACTGAACTCCATGTGAGTATTCTACAACATTCAAAAGCACTCTTTGAAGGTTTAACACCATTCTTCAACAAACTTTTCTCTCTTGGCTTCTTGAGGTGACATTGTTTTGATTATTTTGCTCTTGCCTTCCTTTTATTTCTTTCATTATTATATAATAATTTTGTTTCTTGTATTTGGCATCTTGGGATCTCCATTTCCTTTCAATCACTCATATTTATATACACTAGTTTGCACTCTGTATAGTTGCATTCATAGATTTGTCTCTTCTTTTACCTTCCTAGACACACTTAAGATAAAATTACACACTATTTTACTCTTTTATGCATATTGGCTACCTATAGAGGTTGAAATACTAAAATAGCGGTTTGACCATTCATGCAAGCTCCTTAGCATCCCCAAAAATTTTCATTTTCTCAGCTTGTAGGTTGTTATTTGGAGCTCTTCACCAAAATGGGGGTTTGCACTCTCTTTTCATTTTCTTCTTGTCATTTCTTTTTATTTCATTAAATTTTTAGATTAAACTAGTTTCATAAGATTTTTCATCCTACTTGGATTAGTTGTTGTGTGTTTCTCATCCTGTATGTAGCTAGGCATGTAATTCAAGGAGAGAAGTGAGTTTTCTAGCATCTCAATTTATGGTAGTTGGATATGGATGACAACACACCACACAAATGTTCATGTATTGTGTAGGTTTCTTAACTAGATAGCTCTAACATTTGGCTCTAGGTTCCATTTTTTGTGCTATTTTCTATTCTTACATTAATTTTGTGAATTTTCTTAGTTAGTAGTAAAATGATTTTTTTCTATCCAACTCTCGTGCTCATGAAATACATAACTCTTGAAGGTAGATTTAAGTGTTATTATTGCTATCACATGACCCTTCTCAACCACTTTAGGCACCATCTTCTCATAAGCTTCCCATTTTTTCTCCTTTCGTCCCTAGAAGCTTCGATGAAGGAAATTGTTGAGCTCGCCTCTAAAAACTTAGATAAACTGCCTTTGCCTCTGCACCAAGGGTTAATCCTGAGACTGCATCACTTTCACCTTGCATTGTGTCCCCCTAAGCCCATTCGTGCAACCCTGGTTAGTGATGAGCCTGAGCCCATTAATGAAACCCCAAAAAACCCTCCATTGCTGCTTCTGGGTCCAAGTGCAAACTCAACCCCCCTGCTAACAAACCTACCCCTAACACCAACCCCAAACAACCGGGCAAAAGAAAAAAGTAACCTTGTGTAGAATCAAAGAAATGTCTTCGTTGATTTATGCGAGATGAAGAACACCCCTATCAAGAGGAATGGAAAACATGCAGGGAAGTCTAACCTTGATGTAAGAAGAAAAAAGCCATCTCCATTTATGTTGAAGAACTTGTTTCAGAGAATGAGGGAGGGGATGCTAATACCAAATTCTTTTGTGAGGAGGATACCCTGACTGCCATTGAACAGGATGTTGGTGTGGAACTGACTAGTGTGAGGAGATCTAATAGACTAGCTAAACAAAAGCCTAAGGTTTTAATTGATGATATCTCAAGCACTTCTGAACAAGATAACAAGTAGGAGGACAACAAACATAACACTATTAAGGATGTAGATGACTATGATGAGGGGTTGAGTCACTTCCCAGAGCTTAACAAGATGATTTTGGAGGATTCCACCCCAGACTTCTCCAATCATCAAATGGGGAAGGAGGAGGCTAGCATGCTTGGACATGGCACTAATGAGGATTACAAGGCTCTGCTGACCCATGTCAGCATGCTAGAAAGGAAATTGAACCACCTTACTTGCTTCACCATCAAGGTGATTCATCACTCTGCTATTACTCTTGCGTCCGTGCTACATGATGAAATCAAGAAAAATGACCTAGGCACCGATCCCAACTCCATCTAGGCTAAGAAGGATGTGTTCAAATTCCTAATGGAGGAATGGGAAAACATTGCTAAGTAGTGGTTTAGGGGTTATGTCCGCTCCCCTTAGGGGTTTTTTGGTCTTTGTTGTTTCTGTGTTGTGTCTATGATTTCTGTTTATTGAACTATTTGTTTGTTTTTTCTACAATTTTTTGCTTTTATGAATTGGCGATCTCCTGCCCTTGTGGTATTTTGTATAAAGGGTACAACACCCTATAAATGATGATAATATTATAAAAAACAAATAGATTAATCCTAGAGTAATATAAGAAAACCATTTAATTTAGATAACAAACAAAAATTCTGAGTTTGACTACATTTTCCTTATATCACACCTATTTTGTCAAAAAAGTGAGATTGTAGCTTTCCCACCCTACCATCAAAATTAATAATATTTTAAAACCAATAAATAGTAAAATGAGCTCTAAATTACTGTAAATAAAATAAAAATAAGATAGAAATATTACTAGAAGGATACTAATACCATTAGACATCTAAAATATTCTTTAACTAAAAAAGGATGTATAATCCCTGCCAAAATTTATATAGAAACTATGCTTGAAAATGGTAGTAGGAAATGAAAGAAAATTCTCTCTTTTAAAGATAACTCTAGTCATTATTGAGTATGTAGACTAGCAAGTGCACATGTAGAGTGCCAATTACTAAGACTAAAAATGGAGTGTACTCAACACTTTGGATTGTGATAATAAGTCTTTAAAAGAAAGACAAAAAAATTATCAAACTCATTAACATTACAAGATTAAATTTTATGTTTTTGGGTAGAGATTGAAGTTTTTCTTTTAGGGAAACATTTATTGTATATTTTTTTAGCAATCTAAATTAATGGGGAGGTATACATATTAATGGAGAGGATCACACCTAAAGTGCCAATCTCTAATTGTTTGGTATTGTAAGCATGCAACACAACAATTATAATCACAATTAGTATGATGAAAGGCATCATCATTGCAATGGTCAACCACACTATTTTCATTTTGAAGAATAAATGTAATAAATTTGTGTTAAAAAAGTACACCTGTGTTTTAAGCTTCTTGCATAAAATCTAGTTAAGCATTCAAACTATATAATTCAAAAAGGCTTATAAAATATAGTAACCACCAAATGGCTTTCAAAATCACATATTTATAGTTGGCATAATAAATTACCTAATACTTAGAGGAAAACATTAGAAAGGACAACATATAATGTATCTCCAAAAAAATATTGTACCATTGATTGTGAGCAAGGAAGTGTCACAAATTTTAACAAATGGGGCTCTGTAAAGTAGCCAAAGAAAAAAATTGAATAAGGTACACACATATGGAAGTATGATATACTCTTGGGTAGACTTAAGCTTGTATATCCCCTAGAATGTTGCCTTGTAATTTCTAAACATAATAATATTTATATATAAGCTCATTTATCTTAATCAATAATGAAAGCTCACAATATACATGTTCATCTATATTGACATATTTTAGTCCTATGCAACAAGAACGATTGATATTAAAGTTATCACCTCAAAGAAATATGTTGAGCACAATATTTATATAGGTGATAGGAAAAGTGCTAATGAAGTTACATTTATTGCACCAAAAGCCACCATAGAACATTAGTCTCGATGAATTATATTTCATAGGAGTTTATACTCCCATTCAAATCAAACTAAATGCCAAGCTCTTAGCAACCCAAATATTTCTTATTTTACATACTCCAACAAAGACACCACAAATCTTATAAATTCAAATGAACAACAAATTTAACTAAATAAAACCTACACATATAGATGGGAAATGATCTAACAAATACACAACACCTAAATATTTATTAATTTAATAACATACACAAGAGGTGGGCCTTGTAGAGTAAAGATGATTTCTCACATGGATTTTACAATGGTTAAATCATCATTGTAGCTCTCATAGGAAAGGTCCCATTGGGATCACTATATACTTGTATGCAAAAGCACACCATAAATAATTAAATATAATATCCCCAAACATATCCATTGAATCTTGTAAGAATATTACAACAATGCAAGGAGAAAACATGCACATGACTTAAATTTCTAGAGCCATTGTAGCACTTAAATTTTTCACTAGATTAGGGTTCTTGCATAGAGCCATTACCAAATGTAAACACATTAAAAAACACAACACAAAATGTGATAACTTCCAATATTAGTAGACATACTACTTTTTGATATAATGGTTTCTATAGTTTTACCCACTTGGTTTCTCAAGGCCAAAACTATGAGAAAATATAGTAGCCCTATAAATATTGTTGTGTTCATGCACAACAATGATTCTATTTATCATTAGAATTTATAGCCTAGTTGACACAACACCTTTTTGAAGCTTGAATATTGACCCATGTTGTAGGACTTGCCTTGGGTATAAACACACTTCCTCCATTAAGCACACTCCCTAGATTACACCAAGACACAAAAACTTAGCTTTCAATAAATCTCTACAAAAATAAAAGTGAATCAAAATATAAACTCTTATATGTAAAATGAAATCTTCATTTTTGGTTGATAATCCATTTCTTGCTTTTAGTACACATATTTTATGTTATTTGAACAAAAATTATAACTAATAAATTAATTATTAAAAAAAAAACTAACTGGTTTGTGAATTTATGGATACCTTATATTATATGTAAAATAATTTACTTGACATAATCATCTTCTTAAATAATCTTGTAAAATAAACTTTTTGTAATTTCCTTAATAGATATTAAGGAATCTTGTTGATCCACCTCCATCTCGTCTTAAAGCAAATAATTTCTAAATGCAAGAGTTGTGTCTAGAAATACTTGCATCACAACATTTTGTTGCAAATGATGACACTCTCCCACTAAAAGAAATGCAATGACAATATCTCTAGAATTTTAAAAAATCAATAATACTACCACTATATAGACTCTTTTAGCATGCTATGTAGTAGTTATAAACATGTAATATTACACCATTGTGGGTAGCCCAATATATCCATAGTGGACAAATACATTTACACTCAATTAGTGGATGGGTAGTGGCCAAATACATTACATTCAATTAGTGGATGGGTAGTGGCCAAATTTGTAGTAGTAGAAGCATAGTGACAATTATCTTTGCATTAGTTTCTCTTTGAAAACTCATTAAATGAAATTGCAATATTTTTCTTGATAAGTTGTTCACTTATGATAGGCCTAATGAATGTCATGTTGCATTCTTTAAACTACCAAAACTAAAAGTGGATGCCTTTTTAGTGTTAGGCTTTTCCATACAAATCAGGAAAATGAGATTTTGTGGTTAGATTTAATTAAAATCTTATTAGAAGCGAATACATATAATTAGAAGCTACTATAAATGTAGAAATATCATTAAATTAATTCCTCTCATCTAATTGTTTCTCTCTATAAACCTCAATAATAAGCTCAACTTATCCCTCAACTTATCCCTCTTTGATGTAAATATTAAAGAAGCATTGCATATTTACGAATGGATGTTTATTACTACTATTATTATTTATAGTCAATTCAAGCTTTATCCACTACCAACTTTTTCTTTTTTCTTTGAGATAGAAATTTATACCATGACTTTACGAATTAAATTGATTGAATAAGACATATCGAATACTATTATATATTTATTTAATATAAAATAAAAATTATAATTTTTTTATAATTATAAAAATTACCCCCAAAAACGAAAGGACCCAACCCTTAATCAATACACACAAACCTTGAAAAAACACATAAACAAGATAAAATTAACGAATATTAACATAACCTAAACCAAAAGCTGTTTTAATTCAAAAGAAATACAAATTTCTGTAACACAC
>CM021104.1:674998331-675039266 GCA_007115665.2 Sequoiadendron giganteum | reverse complement strand
CTGGCACTCTCCCCAAGCTCTCATCCTCGACCAGAAGGAAGCAACCAAGTAGCTGACGCACAAGCCGACTCGAGGGTTTCTAGGGCTTATTTGCTATTAAATGCCGGATCATATTCTTAAGTCATTCATTCACGTAAGCCTTGCTGCCCCCGCTGAGATAAGCGTTTTCCTGCATGTATTGATGGTTATGCCGTTAGGATTGGCTTCGTACCGGTAAAGATCCTTTGAAGCAGGAGTTTAATGTCCTTAGGGCTAAAAGTTGCGGAGGATCCATGAGAGGCACATTTTTCTTGGTATGTATTGCGCTTCGCTGCTTTCTGATTCATTTAGTCGTCTGAAATATTTACGGAATTTGATAAACAGTAAGTCTTCTGGATTCGCGAGGGCTGGATCAACGCAGAAGGCCTTTAGCAACAAGAAATGTTTGTTTGGTTCGAAATTACGAGTGCTGCCTTTGAGTTTTGGTGAAAATTTGGTTGGAGCAGTAGAGAAACCTTTTGGAAGCAAAAGATTGTCGGTCGGCTCAAAATTTGGTGTAGTTTGCGAAAAATCGGCCTGGAGGAGAACTGTCTCTACAAATCTGGTATCTTCCCCGAACATTAAGCCGAATTTGCGTTCTTTTCGCTGTTTTTCTTCTTCTGCCATGGGTGTTGCTGATGAGACTGGAGTCGCCAGAAGATTATGGACGATGTCCAAGAGAGAGTCCACTTTCGCCATGTATAATTCGTTTGTGGTGGCTCTGGCAGCAGGGACTTTAAGTACGGAATCATTTCGTAATTACATGGCGCAGGATGCCTATTTTCTCAAAGCATTTGTTGAGGCGTAAGTTTTTTGTTGAATAATCTCAAATAGGAAGGTTGAATCTCTTTTTTGTTTTTGTTTCATTATTCATTTATACCTGGAAGTCTGTTCGGTTACCGTATTATTAGCAAAGATCACATAATAGTGAATTCTTGCGGTGCTGAGATCCCGGTTTTGTTGCGTTCTTTATTAAAAGATTGATGAATTTGTTGTTTTCTAAATGGAATGCCGTTTTATCTGAAGACAGAGGGTTTTGCGTAAGCACAGGTCTAATAAGCTATTTAGTAAAATAAAGAATATTGAATGTAAAGATGTCTAGATATATCTTACAAATGAAAACCTGCGGAATAGTACTAGAAATCTGTTTTAGTGTTACAGATTCTATTACTCACGTCTGACCTTGCGTATTGAACTCATGACTAGTCTTGATTTTCATTGAAGTGACGTTTGTTACAACGAAATATAAATAATTTTTTGCTCCTCAACAAGGGCAAAATATTGGTCATGAAACAAAAAATTTCTCTTAGGGCAAAATATTGGTCATGAAATGAAATGATCTGATTTCATTAATATACACAGGACCAAGAGTGTCTATAAGACCAAAGCCAAATCTCTGTTTTTTCAATTCTTGTCTCTTCTAAGAGTGTATAGGAATATAATCAACTCGCAAGTTGTGGATATACCTGGCCTGGAGATCACTGTATACAGCCATGCTAACATTGTTAGAGACAATCTTGTAGAAGTTGTGTCACCTTATAAGTATACTCGCATTTTACAGGCCACTAGTACACAGAAAAAAGTGTATGGAGCTCATTATTTTAGACTGATACTGCATCCATGCTTTGTAATAGGTCATTGTAATTTGGTACTAGTCCCTTTTGTTTTTAGGGTGCCTAGATTTCTTGCAAGTTTGGTACTATTCCCTTTTGTTGATTTCTTTATAGTGCAAAAATTTCATTTTGTAGATTTCCACAGTTTTCAGCTTTTGATGTCTGATTTTTCTCAGCAATAAGGAGGCTTAAATTTAAATAGTTTGTCTTAAGGTGTGCTTTATTATTTATTTTGTTGGATACAGGTATACCATGGCAGAGGAGTGTGCAGATGATGATGATGATAAAACAGCCATAAGTGAGCTACAAAAGGCAGCCGAGGAAGAGTTAAAGCTGCATAATTCCTTTGCTCAGGTACTGCATCTTTTTTATGTTTTCTCAAAGTTATTCTATTAATAGTTGAATTAACATTAGGGTTTCAACTAATTATTGTTGTGTATTAGGTTTTGTCTACTAATTTTTTTTAACTCATGGTTCATGGTTGTCTGGAAAATGAGATTCATGTTGATTCATACGTCAAAAGTAATTGAAGGATAATTTGTCTTTCTTAATCTGCCCATATTGGAAAGGTTGCTCTCTTAAATTGAAATTTCATTTTTCTATCGATTGTATGTTAATGCACACATTGTGAAGCATGAGAATTTTGTAGGGTTGTTTTTTTATTGTATCTGTTTTAATTTTGTGGGTGTGTGGACTCTAACTTTTATGTTGATGCATGAATACTAATTTAAGGAAAACGATATTTTCTGACCTTTAATTGTGTGTGTGTGTGTATATATGTTTGTATGTATGTATGTATGTAAGTATGTATGTATGCCATTGCACCATGGCAATGAACATGCTTTTATGTTTCAAAACCCTGGCGAGGGATTTGGGGTAGAGAAGTGTCTACGAGAGTTTGTCCTCATATCTCTCCACCAGTTCTCATTATAATTTGGATTTCTGTTAACAGAATTAAACATGTCTAGCATAAGGAAACAACATCATGAAGAAATATACTTGTCAAAAACTGAGAGAGGAATATTGATCATTCTGAGTATACTTGGCACAGCTGTTTAAGAATATGAAAGTTTGCCCTTTAACCATGTTCCATAACTGTGAAACTTTCTTTAAAATATAGAAGATTTCAAAAGGAGCAAGGTAAGGCTATATTTTACTATATACTTGGGAATGTGCAAACGGAAAGTATCTAAATTCCAAACCATTTTTACATTCCCAGATATTATTAAAGTATTGTAGTGGAAAAGGTATCTCAGTAGTGCCTTGTTTTTCTGTTGAGAAAATCATCTCCAAGCTTGATCTGGATAGAAACAAAGAGAATATTTGAAAGAACTGAAAACAAAAATGAATGAAGAACCTGAGCCTGCTACTTTCATTTTTTATAACTGGTAAATGCCAAAATTGAACATGTATTTGACACAATTTTTTTTTCTCATTGCAATGTGAATGGAACATGAAATTGACATCCAAGTACAATTTATGGTAACTTGCCTTTTTCATTTGATGTAAGCATGAAATGCGAAATTCTTCTTTTTAATTATGATCATATTATTATTTATTTGTTCCATTCTTTGCATTATTTCCCACACAAATTCTTTTCGAAACAGGCTTTTTCTGATGTAAAGATTTGCATTGCTCGTATTCATGAAAGGGGAATTAGTATAGTTTGGAGATAGTATGGTAGGTATTGTTCATGGATCTAAATCTAGAATTGAATAATGTTGGAACTGTATTGACGCGTGACAGCTTGAAGATACAAGAGGACAAGTGTAATAGAGAAACAGGAAAAAATGCTCAGATACCATTGATGGGCTGCCATGCATTACATATAGAATTAAGATCATAAACTTATTGAGTCTTTCTTGAGCTTTTCATCGTACTGAAATCTTCTTGTGCCACCAGTGTTTCAAGTTCAACTAACTATTTTTTTGCAAATTGCCAACCTTTAGAATTTAGAATATTAGCTATGAACCTGTAGGCTGGATGAATGAATGGATATGATGCAATTTCATGCTTGTACAACATGGAGTTTAAAGCAGTGATGTTCCGTAAAGCAGAAACCTATTCTATAAGCAATTTTCTTATTTCAGTTATTAAATATGTAATGTTTCTCTGCTTTATCCGTCCATTATGCATTTCAAGTATCAAATTGTTTGTTGCAATGGTTGGTTTCTGTTAATTGTAAAGAACTCATGCCAGTTTCACATACATTTATTATAATTTAAATCGAAACAGATAGTCAAGGTCGTTAGGCTGACCTAATGGATGTTGTAGATTGCTTCTTTTATAAACAATGGAGACCTAGATAAGACATAGTGGCTTTCTGTGGCCTACCAGGAGCTTAGCAGTTTGGTTTCTATCCATACTTCTAGATCATCTATAGGATTAACTGGGAATATGTGCATCCAAACACTTATCTCTCCCAGTCCATCAAAATAAGGCAATAATAAAGGCAGAAAGTAAAATGGCAATAGTAATATTTCTAAATTACTGGAACTAATATTGTATTCATTGGAACTACTTGTAAATTATATGGTGGAAATTTTAATCATATCTTTATGACTAGAAAATATTATTCTGGCAAAGATTTCCAATTTTTTGTCAACTGTTTCTATGAATCCAAGGAGGCACATTGCAACGTTGCAGAAAAAATAGGGTTTGGATATCTGCTATGTTTGCAGTCTAAAGGTTGTATAACTTTATGTAATAGCCATATCTACAGGTGTGCTACACATAAGATATCTGAGGGCAAGGTATCTTTAACATTATTCTCACAGAAGTGACTTGATGGAGTGTAGTTTTGGGGATTTTTAATAACCTCTTGGCTCTAATATGCTCACGTTAGTGACAGCCATAAATATGGATGTGAATGATTGTATTAACTCAGGTCCTTGATGCAAATCTAAGTGATGTAAACAAACTTAAAAAGAAAGTTTTTTACTTTATTTATTTTGTTTGCTTTGTGTCTGGTCTGTTCTCTACCTAATTCTGGTTTTTTCTGAGAAAGAGATTATATTTGAGAAATATAGTTTGCTGAAGCAAGTCCACTGTGCAGGCCTGGGACATTGAATTGGCGAAAGAGTACTCACCTAATATGGCGACAGTCAAATACACTAAGTTTTTACTGGCAACAGCTGCTGGCAAAGTAGAAGGAGGAAAAGGGCCGAGCAGAAGTGTGACCCCTTTTGAAAAGACTAAAATAGCAGCATACACAGTTGGTGCCATGACTCCTTGCATGAGACTCTATGCTTTCTTGGGACAAGAAGTCTTGAAAGTCTTGAATGACGAGTGTGCTGATCACCCATACAAGCAATGGATTGAAACATACTCTTCTGCAAACTTTGAGGTTATTGTTACAACAAATGATTAGCTTTTCTTTGTGTTCTGCATGCTTCATTTTTTGAAATTCTTGAATATCCTGTGTTTGTGAAGATTAGAAACTGAAATCATTTAGCTGATTCAAGATTGTTGTTGAAGCAGGCATCAGCTACTCAAATTGAGGAGTTGCTTGACAAGCTGGCAATTTCATTAACTGGTGAAGAGCTTGAAGTTCTCAGGAGGTTGTATGAACAAGCATTAAAGCTGGAAATAGAATTCTTCTCTGCTCAGCTTTTGTCTCAGAGAATCTCAGTTCCTGTGTTGAAAGTGGGAAATTCTGCCAATTGCCGATATACTGTTGTCTCAGATTTCGATTTATCTTGCACTATCCTGGATTCCTCAGCAGTATTAGCAGAAATTGCTATACTGACAACTTTAAAAGCTGAGCAAAATGAGACAGAAAACTTAGGTGATCGCAAGTTATCAGCAGATTTGAGAAACACTTGGGATACACTTTGTAGTCAATATGCAGAAGAGTATGAAGGGTGCCTGAGTAAGAGTTTGCCATCCGAAGAAGGTAAACCATCCCCTTAGTTTCCTCTTGGATATTCTGTATGTGAAAAAAAAGGTTAGAAATCTAAAATATTCTTGATGCATTTCAAACTTGAAAACATTTTCTGATGTTATGGTTTTTGGAAGTTTCAATTCAGTTAATGACTACTATGCAGATAATTTTATAATATTCAAGAAAGGAATGACGCTGAATGAGAACCTTTTTCAATTTCAACAATAGATTTGATTTAATACGAATTTAGCAAATACAGTACTTAGAAATAAGACTTCTTACAGTTAGAAGCTCAGTATATAGAAAAGCCCCTCAATCATCGAAGTATACATTTCCATCATCTTTCTGATGGATGTTTATATTTGTCTGTGTCAATAGCTTTTTAAACTGCAAATTTATTTTTATCTTTAAATGATGTGATATTTCCTATTAAATTAGAAGTGAAATTATCTCACATTCTAATACAATTTTTGTAAACCATAACCTTTGCAATTATAGTTATAGCATCCTCTGCTGATGCCTTCTTCATGTTTGGTATACCTGTCAATGAATCAATGAAGGATTGGGGATCAATCAATGATTTTATGATGTATGGGCTTCTTAAAAGCCAATTTAATGTACCTTTGGCTTTACAATAAAATGCTGAACTCATTATCCTACACAACTTTGATTTTTGAGGTTCCATTTATGCTTCTCCAGACATTTGCCCACAAAGCAAGATGGAGAGAAAAGTGCCGCAAATAGTAATATGATGTTATAGATGTGTAATTCATTGTTTAATTATTGCTGCTACTAGGGGTGTTATTTATTTTTCTTTTCTTGCAATTAATTTTTCCCAAGTAATTTTTTACTTCTGCTGTTATGTTTGCAGCGGAAAAATTTGATTTTGAAGGGCTATGCAGATCCCTTGAGAAGCTATCTCAGTTTGAGGTTGAGGCAAATTCAAAAGTTGTCGAGTCAACTGTGCTTCAGGGCATTAATGCAGAGGACATTAAGAAAGCTGGTGAGCGCCTTCTGTTTCAGGAAGGCTGTACAAGTTTTTTCACACAAGTACTAAGCAAAATGGACGATTACAATGTTGACATGCATATACTTTCTGTTTGTTGGAGTGGAGACATCATCAGAACTGCCTTCTCGACAAGTATGTACATCTTAGAACTATCCTTATAGCAATTGGTCTGTTCTCTAGCATTATACAAGTTTTTGTTTGGTCTTTTCTGGTAGAGTCACTTTGACCATTTGCTTTCTAGTATTGTGTTAACAACTTAACAGTTTATGGGGTCTTTTCTGGTAGTCTCAATTGACTGTTGGTTTGTTCATGAGGACTTCCTCTGTCACTCCTTATTTTTATATATTCCCCTCATTTTCTTCTTTCTTTGTTTTTCACTTGTTCCATAAAAATAATCAGTTGAGAAAGAGAGGGCATATCTTAGTGGCAAAATATATCATGTGTTTACAGCTGTGTTATTGGATACAATCCACCTCCCTCTGAAATATGTGTCTTCATGCCAGTTATTGGTGTCATATGGATATGCCCTTGATACAGTTTAGATGGGTATCCATAGCTGAATTTGCATCCAAGGTTTTCTAAACTTTGTATTTGCAATGTATACTGTACCTGTACTGGTAATTTAATCTACATAGATTGATACTGGCATCCATATCAACACACCTTAGCTTAACTGTAAAGATATTTTGACTTTTTCTGAAAACTTTGGGCAAATGATATAGGCATCAAAATTTCAACAATTATAATGAATAGCACTTGGAGCCAGAAGTAACATCTTGCCTAGTATTATTGTAACTTCTAAGACAAGCGCCTACTTCTCATTTTCAAATACCTAACATTTCCAAGCTCTACTTTTTAGAAATAATTCTTTGTTGTAATCACTTTATTTGTTGCTGTCAAGATGCTATTACTTGTGCCTAATGCTTCCATTAACTTATCTAAAATTTTGACTTTGTTGACTAAAAGCATTGGATATGTTATTCTGTCATTTTTCTTTTGGGAATATTTGGACACATCCAAAAGGCTAAATCTGTAAAACTAAAGTTTAATGTTAAAAACTTAAAACCCCATCTTTGAAGAACCATGGCTAGTTCAGTCTCACTGATATATGAGGTTGATTTGGGCAAAGTCCACCATAGGACATTTCAGGGAAGTATTTATTAGCTTTGGAAATATAGCAATTCTGAATAAACTTGGCAAGTTTTAGAGTTTGAATTTTGAACATGCCATCAAATTTGTTTGATTCTTTTGACTGTGACATGCTCCAGATCTTGGAACCTTGTAGATGTAAAGGTGATTACAACTCAACAGTTAGGATTCAGCGCTTAATTTTCATGCTAATGTAAGAAAATTCCAATAAACTGCCCAGTCAAAAGCGTATAATAGCATCATTAATGGTTCGCTTTAGTTTTTGAATCTACCATGTGTTTTACTTTTTATTTGTTTGGAAAAGCGAGCTTTGGTTGCTATGTCATGGTGCAAGAGGTAGCAAAGAATCCACCTTGGGTTTACACATGACATGTGTTTTGTCTCTATGAGAAGTAAATGAAGCACTGAGAAGTCATAATTCTTTAGTTATTTATTACTTATCCAACTTTGAGTTGGGATGTTAGTCATTGAATGAAAGTTTATGCATTGATGTCAGCACGGGGCAACTTACTTGCCATGGCCTATGTGACTAGATTCTGAAAGGGCACTGGTTGTATCCTGCATGCTTGTTAGCATGAGATTTTCGATTAGAGCCTGAAAAATAAATTCCCTCCAACAGAGGCCTAATACTCACTGTCTGGGATGGGTAACAATTCTACTTGAGTGAGATTTGCACCCAAATCACATGCAAACTTTTAATAATGGTATGCAATTCTTTTCCATCTATGGAATATAAGGTACAGCTTATGTTAGGAACATGGATGCTTTTTCTGTTTGAAGCTTGTTTACAAGAGTTCAATGTAGACTATTGTTCCAGATTGGTAGCTTCAATGTTCTAGGGATTTTGGTGGATCAGAAATCTCAGGTTTTCAAGGGTTTTTTTTATTATTTGTACCATGACAGATTCTATGTATCATTTATCATTATGTCTTAAACTCTTTGATTCTTGATTACTTTGACAATTTTGTTATTTTTAATGTCTCTCTGTGGGTACAATGCCATCCCAAGTTTTTGTTTAATGTAATGGTTTCCAGCCCGAGTTTGATGTAATCAGATTGGAAAAGTTTATGATGGAAAACAGTATAAATGACATTCCTTTTGTCTTGTAATCTTATTAATATCGATTCCATCATTGCATCTACTAAATTCTTTTTTCTCACAGATGTACTAAAGACTGTTACTGCTCTGCCCCTCCTTGCAGATGGTGTTAATGGTGTACATATACATTCAAATGAGCTTATGTTTGCGGATTCCATTTCTACTGGTAATATTGATAGACATGTTGAGTCTCCAATGGACAAGTTGAAAACCTTTAATGATATTTTGGGCTCTGCACATGATGATAGCGTGGAGCACATTTCTATTTATATTGGGGATAGTGTTGGTGACCTGTTGTGTCTTCTTGAAGCAAATATTGGAATAGTAATTGGTAAGAGCTCAAACCTGAGAAGAGTTGGAAAACATTTTGGAGTATCATTTGTACCTTTGTTTTCTGGTCTTCTGAAGAAGGAAAGGGCATATGAGGAAGGTCTTAATTGTTGGACAAAACAGAGTGGAATTCTTTATACTGTATCTAGTTGGAATGAAATACATGCTTTCCTTTTGGGCTCTTCTATTTAAATGGTACCCTCAGTACACAAGCTTTTGACTGTGGTTATTTGTTGATGTGAAGAAACAGTTCTTAAATTCAAGTACATATATTAAACAGGAATTTATTATCTCTTCCTACACTCAAGGCCTGGACAAGTTTTGCTACACAAAGCAAATGATGCCTTTCAAAATGAATTGAATATACACAGAAATTTTGGTTAGATGTGCCATTTTGACGGTTAATCAATATCATGAATTTTCTTGTTCCCTTTGAGGAAAATCTCAGTCTGCATTTTCAACTTAAGCATACACTGATGGAGGAGTGATTTGAACAGCTCCTGCAGCCAGGTATTGTGACTGCTAGTCTACCGCCCATTTCAGCTCGTATATTATGACAGGGCTGTCAGGGAAGAGTCAGATTTGCAGGTCTGATTTATATATTACAGCGCCAGACATTTATGTTAGTAAACTTTGTTAAGGAGTAACTTTTTGTAGGATGTTCCTGTTGTTAGTTAAATGTTATTAGAGGGAAAATCTGTATATAGTGGGGCCGTGAATCAAAGCTGTCAAAGCTGTTGATCAACTTGGTAGAGGCCTTGAATCGTGTCCACAGGATTTTATTGGAGATAATCAGTTTTATGGTGCACAAAATGGCCATAATTTACCTTTAAATGATATTCTTCCACACCATGTAGGTTCCAGCACACTGAGGCTCATATATATATTTTTGAAGGCAGTATAGATGTTTCAAAGATTATCAGCCGATGGTCTCTTTAGCCATGCAGCTAAAATTCACAATTGTTTCAAGTGCTAATGTCAAGATATGTATGGAAACATTTATTATTTGGATGCAAATTTTTGGAAGTTACTATTCTGATAGATGTTTATTTGAATTTTTCTGTAAATATCTTGGAACTTAATAAACATTTTGTAATGAAACTCAGAACCTTTACATATGAACATGCAGTTATCAGGGATTACACCTGTAAATTTTAATAGCAAACTGATTTTAGAATTGGAAGTAATAACAGTTTGAATGTTGTACGGTTGTACTGGTATGCTCCCATCTTTTAGCTCATTGATATGGTCTCTCCCTGTTCACACTGTGTCAAACTCAACAAACAAGCAAATTAGGAGCAACATGAACTGATCAACATTATTTTTTGTTGCTATGGACAATTTCTTAACAGGCTGCACCTCTAGTTGATCAGTGTTAAATTGTGGCTTCTGATGGCTGAACATGGCTAGATGTTACGTTTTTATGGTGGCCTTTGAAGCATAATATACGATGATGTTTAAATTTTATGTATCATGTCGGTGTTTGTGGTGACAACTGAGTTTGTTTTGAATTACTGTTTGGCCTTGTTCTACAGTTTTGCCACTCTTGGGAAGATATATGATCTATTAGATTTATATCTTTTAAGCAATGGAACAAGTCGCTAGAAATAAATATAAGGAGAAGAGGCAGAGTCCATGATGGGCATTTGAAGAGAGCACTATTGTGTAGGTCAAAATGCATTGTGGAAAGGGCCTTTGACCCCAGAAGCTGGGCAGTGTGGTATACCGAATTGAAATATCAGTTTCACATCTTTTAATCCCTGTGCATCCATTATTTTGGTCCAAATAAAACTGTTAACAGAAAGGAAGGCCATTACCACAAGTGAAAAAATAAACCCAAAATGTTGGATAGAATAAATACAAACTAATATAGATTGACAGAGCACCCTGTAACTACATTATATTATAGCATTCTTTTAAGGATCTTCTAATGGTTTATACATGCATGCACAGTTATGGCAATGATGATAGCATTAGGGCGCTGAAGGGAGGCTTGAAACATCTCTTTTCCTTATCATGTGAGGCAGATTATCTAACTTGTGCTATTCTATTGTTTGATTACTTGGGCATCCGAGCCTTTTTCAAAGTTATAAAAAAATTGACACTGTAGCAATTGAGCCATTTAGACAGTTGACATTTTTAGAATGTTCTTAAACATCTGCTATTAAATAAACAATTAAAAATGTTCTTAAACATCTGCTATTAAATAAACAATTAATATCGACATTAAAAGTTGGCAAAGAGAGGCAGCCTTGGTTGAAAGTTGGGAGTTGTATTAGTGACGGGCCCTTTATTGGTTGCATTCAGTCACTGTGCCTTGGAGAATTGATCGAATTATGTGTCTGTTCGTTCCTGCATAGTGGCAGTTAATTTGACATGGTTTTAACATGTGCCACATTTTTTCAGCTCTCTGGGCTAGAGGCACATGTACTGTTGGCATGCGCTCAACATTGGTGGCCATAACTCTCAAAGGAATTAAAAAGAGCCTTTAGGAGGCAGCACATTCAAGCCTAAAATCTAATGTAATTGCAAGTCAAATGTTTCTATGGGCTCTAGCTGTGAAAGAGCTATAAGTATATTATCAAAACAGATAAGATGGATCTGATATACCGCAGGAGGTACCCAAAAGACTAGGTGGAAATCTCACCGGAGTGTAAGAACATAGGGATTGGCATTTGTCTTTTTCGTACCTTTTATTCATCTGCATGAGTCTTTTGTAGACCTCTACGTGGATCCGCAGTATTTTAATGTGGTACGACAACCTAGTTGAAATTGTAACAGGAACGATGTAAGTTGACTGAATGAATACAGGCAGAGGTTGGGTTATTTGAATAATGCTACTGTTTATTGGAAGCGGACACATTTGTAATTTTCCTTTTGTTGAACGCTACTTACATGTCGTCACGCAGCTACTTTCCTTCGGAACAACTTTTAAAGCATGCCCTCCTGCTTTGGTTGTACGGTCAAGCGCCTGCATTCAGGAAGTCCTTGAACTTTCAGAAATAGTAAGGGCTATGTTCCAGCCATAAGTTAAACAATGACTAGAGGTTTGAGTTGTAAAATACTGTGAAATCCTGGTGCTTATTGCCTGATTGATGATGAGCATAATAAGAATATATTTATTGCGAGTCTATTTGGAAGTTGGAAATTGGAAATATATTAAAAGTACGGCATGACCATATGAAAAGTAAGAAAACAAATAAACTAATGTTGAAGAATGGAGAATGGATAGCCATAGCATTCAAGAAATTGGAGATATTGGAGGTTTGTCACTCTATATGAACCTTAGCAGGATTGAGAGAACATTACTGAGAAGATATAACAGCTTACTAGTAAATAGACAGAAAAATATAAAAGGGTAACCATTGGGGAAAGAGGTAGCATAATTGATCTCGATAGCAGCTCAGGCCTTTTGAGCATGTGCAAAAACCAGACAGCAATTTTATTTTGAAAATGAATTAGCAAAGGTAAATACAGTAAACATTTTTAATCAGCAGCATGAATATTAACGAATATGAATGTGACATTATTCAAATTATACCATAATGTATAAGTAGAAATCAAAGTATACTACTCATAACTTATAGAGTACTTGGAGATGAATAAGAGTTTGACTTTGTCACATCCCCACAAAACCCTTTCTTTTTCTGTGAGACCCCTAGCCCCATTGTAAGTTGGACTGGGGGTGGAACTTGTATTCACAAAACTGGGTTGTGTGTTTTTATGAATTGTTAATGTTTACTACTAATGAATGTTATTATTGCTTGTGTTCTTTGTTAAAATTAATGCATGAAGTATGTTTTCAATTAGGGGAGAGGAGCTGATACGTAGGCAGGGGCCCGAACGTGTGATGGGACATGCACTCGTTGGGGCCCACACCTATATGCTGGTCCTCCACAAGGTAAGCTTAATTTCATCCATAGATAGTCTTGATCACATCAAACATAAATCAGATATAAAATGCACACAAGTTAGCATTAATTTAAAAACTTAACAAGTACACGGTGGCAGCCAAACATGATAAAGTGTATCCAACTTGTATCTGACATTGAACAAGTACCATTCCAACATGGAATTAAAACAGCCCAAACACTAGGACATGCACCCTTCCCCGTAAACTGTTAAACCCAACTTTTGCACCAATACAGGCGTCACTTTCACATTAGTCACAACTACAGAAAATAAACAAGATGCCAACTCAACAACTTTGAAACCCATCTGACCCATCTTTGGTCGACTGGCGAACCCATTACAAGATTGTTTCCCATTGTAGCATAACCAAACCAACACGCAAATGCATTTGCCTGTCTCGTCTACCATGAGATCTACAACACGTATCAGCTTCAATCTGTCCCATCTTGTCAAGTAGGGTGCGTACGTACTGGAGCCAAACGCAAATATCCCACTTGCATCCATTTAACACTCTTGTAAGGCCGCCATCATTCAAAACAAAAGCATGGAAACAATTTCAAATAATCCACCAAACCAATCAAGTCAAGAATTAAAGGTTGAAATCAATCAAATCTTCAATTCATACGAAACAAAACTCAAATTCAAAAGAGGACAACAAGTTATTTTACCACACCAAACAACCATCAATCAAATTCAAATAATTTCCAATTCAAATAGCTGTGAAAACCAACAAGTATTTAGTTATTCTGTAGTGAGCGACATAAGAAAAGGAGGAGTGACAAGCACATAATTGAACGAGTTAACATCAAGGGGAGGCAACAGCTTAGATTCCAGTGCACCAGCATCCATATTGTACCAGGTTTTCCTTTTCACACTTGTTCTTCATTACAACCATTAACAACATCCATATTGATCTTCATTACACCCATTACAGTCATATTACATGTTTCTTTATGTATCGGTAGGGTTTATATTGCAAATATTGCAGTCATAGGTTAGCATAGTGTTCCATAGGGTTTATAATGCATATATTACAGTCATGGTTTACCATTTAAGGCTTTCCCTAGGGTTTATATTGCAAATATTATAGTCATAGTTTACCATCTCTGTTTCCCTAGGGTTTATATTGAAAATGTTACAGTCATAGTTTACCCTTTCAGTTTCAGTAGGGTTTATATTGCAAATATTACACTCATAGTTTAACATTTCTGTTACATAGGTTTTGCATTATCATTCATTGTGCTTATCGTAGTCTCACATTGTAGTCTCATAGGTTCTGCATTATCATTCACTCTGCTTATCGTAGTCTCACATCGTAGTCTCATAGGTTCTGCATTATTGTTTATATGTTACGTATTGGTCATGGTTTACCATTTCTGTTTCAATGGTCCTGCATTATCATTCACTATGATTATCTTATTCTCATAGGTTCTGCATTATCATTCACTCTAGTTATATTATTCTCATAGGTTCTGCATTATCATTGACTTTGCTTAGCATAATCTCATAGGTTCTGCATTATCATTCACTCTGCTTATCTTATTCTTCTTTCAGTTCTACATTGTCATTCACTCTGGATATCTTATTCTCATATCTTCTGCATTATCAGTCTCTAAAGTTTCTGTTGTTCAAACATGAGTGTGGTTTTCACTTTCCTGTGCATGAGAATGTTAATGTTGTAAACGCTTAAAAGGTTATGAGATGTTCTTAAACTCTAACTCCCTTGCATAGCTTGTAATTTTGTGCTTCTTACTCCTCTACTTCCTTATGTCGCTCACTCCAGAATAGATAACTCAAGATAACAAACTCCTGTTACAGAAGATAATCTCAATTGAAATGCAAGAAACTAAAAATATAACACATACACAAACTAAATAATCTTTTGTTCAAGCATCACTCTCTTCATACATATAAAGATAACTGTTAAAGCATTTGTGTTTCATAGTTTACCATTTATCTTTCCTAGGTTCTGCATTATCATTTACTCTGGTTATCATATTCTCATATGTTCTGCATCACAAACTAATTATTCTTCTGTTCAAGCATCATAGGTACATAGATGTATTTCATAGTTTACACATAGTTTACACTCTCTTCATACATACACATAGATGTATTTCAGAGTTTACCATTTATGTTTCATAGGTTATGCATTATCATTGACTCTGCTTATCATATTCTCATATGTTCTGCATTACAAAGTGATTGTTTTTTTGTTCAAGCATCACTGTTTTGATTCTAATTATTTTGTGTAGATGGCCAAGGGCAATGCAGTGGTGACCCGTACTAGGAACAAAAAAAAAGAAAAGAGCCACGACAAGGCTGCCTGCTGAGAAACGAGGATGCAGATTCCCCCCTGAAATAGATCATGTTGCACAAGTAGATGAGGTTTCTACTCCTCAAATACCGCAGATTGAGGTACTACACCTCAAATACCGCAGAAGGTAAAACAAATACAAAAGCTGTGGTTTGAGGATGACATGAAAAGGGCACTCTATGACGTTGAAGAGAATGACATGTCAATAAGGGGGGCTTCCAAAAAGTGGTCAATCCCAACAACCACACTGTCCAAATGGCTAGGGGGTCTAACAACAACTTCCAAGAGAGGTCCGCCAATAGTCCTCAGAGAAGAGGAAGAAAATCGCTTTGTGGAATGGTGCGAGCAAATGGTTGATATTGGTCATGGTCTTGAGATAGTCAATATTAAGTCTGAGGTTGCTCAAATATGTCAAAATAGGCCAAACCCTTTCACCAATGGCTTCCCAGGGAAGTCCTGGTGGACAGGCTTCAAGCACAAACATCCTCAACTCGCATTACGAACTGCTGAAGGCCTAGACAAAGATAGGGCATTCAATCTTAGACCTGATGTTGTAGATGCATTCTACAAAACACTGTCTGCAGCATACAAAGCCATGCCATATGGTCCTAATCGCATATGGAATTGCGATGAAACTGGCATCCAAGCAGGCAAAAATGGGTCCATGAAGGTGCTCGCAAGGAAAGGTAGCAGGAATGTCTCTTACATTATCCCAAAGAGTCGTGAATGGATAACCATTCTATGTTGTGTCAATGCTGCCGGGCAGAGCATTCCAGGATTCTACTTGTTCAAGGGGAGTGCGAACATAGATAATTACATCATAGATTGTGAACCAAGTGCTTGCATGGCAACCCAGCCACATGTATGGATGACCAAAGACTTGTTCATAGATTGGTTGACCCACTTCAAAACCTCCATTCCAGGCGGTGTCTCGCCCACGAATAGGGTCTTGCTGATCTTTGACGGCCATGGAAGCCACGTAGCGCTCGAAACCATCCAAGAAGCAAGAGATATCGATATAGATTTGTTAACATTGCCATCACACACATCACATAAGCTACAACTGTTGGATGTGAGTGTGTTTGCACCTTTCAAAGCTTACTTCAAATCAAAACGTGTAGAATTTTTGTCAAGGTTTCCAAACATTGAAGTGAGGAGGAGAGAACTTGCAATGTTAGGCAACAAAGCAATGCAAAGAGCTTTGACAGTTGACAACATCAAGGCTGGGTTTAGAAGGACTGGTCTATGGCTGCTGAATCCCGATGCACTTGTCAACGACATGCATCCAAGTGAGACATTTGTGGTCAATGAGGATGTTGACGCAGTTGAAAACATTCTCAACCTTTCTGGACTTGGTGTGTCAAGTGATGATGTCACAGTATTGCAGTCCACTCTTCTAGATGGACACATGCAGCCTACAACAAAAACACAACACTCACCTCATACATGTCCTGCTGAATCAGTTGCACAAGTGGTGGTTAATGAACACACCCCTCCCATGGTGGATAGGACCGTTGATCAATTCAGCGAAAGTTTAGATCTTCCATCACAACGAAGCCAACCATCCTGGTTGGTTGAGGGAGCAATGAACTTGGGCATTCATTTGGAAGTCCCAGAACAAGAGGATACCTATACTTTTCCATCACCACCACCATAAATTGACCTTTCTCAAGTTGTCCATTACTATGCTCCTTCTTGCAATTTAGATTTACAAGCCAATGAAAATGTACCACAGGGTTCACAGGTAGTTGAGGAGGTCATTGGCACACAGTCAGATGGGACACAAGAAACACAAACAATTCTGCACATCAGCAAGTTCCTCAAGTTGCTTGTGCACACTGTCCGTCAAATGAAATCCAAAGCAGGTGCAATTCAGATCAGTAGACAGTCTCAATTGTTGACAACAGATGACTACATGAGGCTATTAATCGAGCAAGAGCAAAGGAAGAAAGAGGTGGAGGAGATAAAAGCAAGAAAGAGATAGCAGAATGCGGAGAAAAGGGAAGCAAGAATTGTGGCAGTGGAGTTGAAGGAGAATGCCAGAATTGAGAAGGACATACTGCGAAAAGAAAAAGAGCAACAAAAAAAGGATAGAGATGCAAAAAAGGAGCAAGAGCAGCTTCACAAGGAACATGACCGAAAGGAAAAAGAGATTGAGGAGGCACAAAGGGCTTTACAGAGAGAGAGGCGGTTAAGGAACACTTCTAATCCGTTGTCTCAAAGTAATGGAGTCTTCCGTGATATTCTCAACATTAATATCCCTTAGTTCTCCACAACAATGAATTATTCAAGCCTCTCCCAATCTGACTTTAGGGGCAGTCAATATCCATATCAATTTGGCACTCAGGATGTACAAATGTCTTCACCACCGCCCCCAACACATGTCACTTGCACCCAATTTACCACTCCAAGTCCCACTCATGTATGCAACAATCCGCGTCGACTGAAAGGGGACGAGAACATGGCAATTGGCACCCCAACCAGCCAAGATCCTTTTCACAACAACATCAGCTAGATTACAAATGCCAGTTTCATAGACTTCAGAAGTATTGATATTTACAAATACACCGAAATTGTGGACAATTGTAATTTTTTTTGATAAGTACAGATTGACCGTTATTGTTTTGTTTTGTGAAGTAATCTGATCAGATTCGAAAAAGTGTTGTATGTAATTTGCAATGTATGCTTCTTCATTGACATTTTTAAATATATGAGAATTACAGATGCATCATTTTTGTTTTGATTTGCAATGTATTAGGATCATATTGCAATGTGTGTTCTATGTAATTTGCAATGTGTCATTGTTTATGTTTCAAATGTTTGCTTCTTCATTGACATTTTGTCATTTTCTATTCCTTTTTCCAAATATTTTGCCACGTGGAAGGTCCAACTTTGTCCACGTGTCGAAAAAAACGGAAAAAAGACCCGTCGACCAATACAGACGCACCTCGGGTGCCACTACCTGTGTGGCTTGATGTCCGAAGGTGATAGCCTTGCCACGTCAACTCCTCCCAGTCCGCCACCATAACAATCCACTACTGAGCATTTATCACTCGCCGCCACTTCCTATTCCTATCCATTGTCTGAAATAAATGCTGTCACCTCTCCTAAGCTCCACGCCAGCCCGCAATTTTATTCCAACCAACCTATACATATACATATACATATGCATATGCATATACTGCATATACATATGCATATGCGTATGCATATACATAGATATATGCATACATATACATATAAATATTAGACATATGCATATGTATATGCACATATGCATATACATATACATACTTATATGTATATGTATATGTATGTAGATATGTATTTGCATATGCATATGTATATGTATATAGATATGTATATGCATATGTATATGCATATGCATATGCATATACATATGCATATACATATCTATATACATATACATATGCATATGCAAATACATATCTACATACATATGCGTTTATTCCGAAACGAACTGCATTGAATGCTCCCAGTGTTTCACTTTTCTCACCATTCAACCAGCCTTTCATTTTCTCGAATAAACATTCCATCTTCACTTCTTTGCCGGTACCTACTCGTTTCGTCGTCTGCAACCTTCATCGTCTCACGACAACCTGCAATGCTCAAAGACCATATCTTGTTTGGGTAGAAGCCGATACGGCGATGGGTAGACGCCAATTACTGAACGTCACCAGCAGCTCCACTTCCGCCATGCAAGCAACGAACGGGTTCCTCACCGCCATGAACGGGTTCCATATACATATACATATACATATGTACATATACATATACATATGTACATATACATATGCATAAATCCACATACCTATATTGTATGTGTATATATATATGCATACATACACATACACATACATATGCATATATATATATATATATGCATACATATACATATCTATATACACATATACATATTTGTATACAATTAAGTCGTGCAATTATTCTATCTTTTTTAGGTGCCATTGATGAATTTGGGGGTGTTAAATTTTTCATAGGTGATGGCAACCTATGCTACACGAGTCCACAACTCCATTCAAATTGTGAAGTGTTGCATAGGTAACCATGAGAAGCCTTCACAAAACCAAGTCCCCTAAGTCGTTTAAATACAAAGCTATGGACACCTATGTGAAGTGCTACATAGGCCACACATGTATATACATAAAACATAGACATACAAATATACATATAGGTTATGCTTCATCATTTCAATCAACTAAGCAATAGAGACATGTTTTAGGGAGACTTGATTTTATGAACGCTCGTTTGATGGCAACATATGTTGAACGGGTCCACAACTCCATTCGAATTGTGAAGTATTGCATAGGGAACCATGACGAGCCTTCAAAAAACCAAGTCCCCTAAGTCATTCAAATACAAAGCTATGGTAATCTATGTGAAGTGCTACATAGGCAAGCATGAAAGGCCTTGGGAAAACTAGGTCCCCTAAATACATGTTGTAAGAAAGCTTTAGTGCTCAATATTGATCTATGGTAATACATGTGAATACTTGAAGGTTTTTACGGCTATTTGAATTTGATTGATGGTTGTTTGGTGTGGTGAAATAACTTGCTGTTCTCTTTTGAATTTGAGTTCTGTTTCGTATGAATTGGAGATTTGATTGATTTCAACTTTTAATTCTTGACTTGATTGGTTTGGTGGATTCTTTGAAATTGTTTCCATGCTTTTGTTTTGAATAATGGCGGCCTTACAGGAGTGTTAAATGGATGCCAGTGGGATATTTGCATTTGGCTCCAATAAGTGCGCACCCTACTTGGTAAGATGGGATAGATTGAAGCTGATACGTGTTGTATATCTCATGGTAGACGGGACAGGAGAATGCATTCGCGTGTTGGTTTGGTTATGCTACGATGGGAAACAATCTTGTAATGGGTTCGCCAGTCGGTCAAAGATGGGTCGGATGGGTTTCAAAGTTGTTGAGTTGGCACCTTGTTTAAATTAATGCTAACTTGTGTGCATTTTATATCTGAGATATGTTTGATGTGATCAAGCCTATCTATGGATGAATTTTTTTTGACGTTGTGGAGGACCGGCGTATAGGTGCACACCATATAAAGTTGACACCCCCAAATTAATAAATGACACATATAAAAGATACAATTGTTGCAGGTCTGAATTTATGAATATAGACATGTACATACACATAGACATAGACATAGACATAGACATAAGTGAATTAAACACGACTGTAGAGAAGTATAGGAAGAGGCAACGAGTGATAAATGCGACACAATGGATTGTTAGGGTGGCTGACTGAGAGAAGTAGATGTGGCAAGGTTGTCCACTTAAGACGTCTTCACACATCTATACACACACACATTTACATATAGATATACACATTCACACATACACATTTACATATACAAATACACATTTACATATACAAATACATATTTACATATAGACATAAATATAGACATACACATACACATACACATAAACATACACATACACATATCCATACACATACACATAGACATAGACATAGACATAGACATAGACATATTTACATATCCATACAAATTTACATAGACATATACATAGACATAAACATACACATATTCATAGATTTATTTACACATATACATAGATTTACATACACACATACATAGACATAAACATACACAGATTCAAATACAAAGCTATGGTAATCTATAAACATATACATAAACATAAACATATGTATATGTATATGAATATGTCTATACATATGCATATATATATATATATATATATATATATATATATATATATATATATATATATATATATATAAGATGCAAAGATCTTAAGCATATACAAGTTGGATACACTTCATTATGTTTGGCTGCCAACGTGTAATTGTTTTGTTTCAAAATAATTACAATTATGTGTGCATTTTATATCTGATATACATATCCATATGTCTATGTATATGTGTATGTATATGTCTATCTATGTATCTATGTATATGTCTATGCCTATGTATTTGTCTATGTCTATGTTGATGAAGCAGAACCTAAAAAAATAGAACAACCCCCATATATTTCCAAGACACAAAATTAAGGTACAATAATTGGATGACTAATATGATGGAAAATAACCTATGCAAAAGATAACACCCCCAAAATAACCAATGACACCTAAGAAAAGATAGAAACATTTGCATTACAGACTTATTGAAGGATATGGGTTTTTTTTTCATTTAAATGTTATTGGTCCACGTGGCCTGCCATGTGGACAGTGTGATTTTGGGTGCATACGTATTGGCTCCTCTCCCCTAATACGTAAGCGTGGGCTGTAATGTGCAATGGGACATGCGCTCGTTGGGGCCCACACCTATACGCTGGTCCTTCACAACGTAAGGTTAATTTCATCCATAGATAGGCTTGATCACATCAAACATAAATCAGATATAAAATTGATGGAGCATTAACCAAAATTAGAATCAATGATAATGCAAAACCTATGAGAAAACAATAAGGAGAGTGAATGATAATGCATAACCTGTGAGATTACGATAAGCAGAGTGAATGATAATGCAAAACATATTGAAAAGAGATATGATGTAATATAAGCTAGACAATTATTTGAGTTTTGCTTCCCCTTTGACATCAAATAGTTTCTTATTTTTTGTAGTTAGGATATTGTTTTCACTATGTACCTGAGGTAGAGGATTAGTTGGTTGATTGTGATAATGAATTTTAGGTGAGAATAAGAGATTGGATGAGACTATCATTAACACATGTTATAATGTTTAATCTAAATTGGGATACCCAAGGCATGAATAAGGATGAGTCTGATTCAATGGATAAAATATACTTCGATCATGTATAAATGATGTTCATTCTTGCTATCAATTTGAATTATAAGAATGTTAAACAAACATAAATGGGAGAACAATAGTTGCACTAAAGAGGAAAAACGGAATGGATACTAAAAGGACAACGTAGAAATAATATTCTAAGGAAAAAAACTATAGATAGGATCCTCTTCATAGCTTTTATTTCTATCACATATGAGAATTGAGACCTATATGCTATGGGATCATATCCTTCTTTAATGAATCTCTAGTGGCCCTTATGGTTTATTGGGGCTTTGTGGTCCTATTCATGTTATACTATCACATCCCTAATTATAATTGAAACAAATCAAACAATGATACAAAGTGTAATAGAAAATTGAGACATGTAAGATTGATTCTAATGGATGAACAAACTAACCATCCATTTATACCATGGCGTTGTTCGAAGTTATATATACATTTGATAATGTTGTATGAAATTATATTTCAGTATCTATATGAGAAATGGTTATAGCATAAGTAGGAGTCAACCATCATCATAGTTAGCTGTAAGGGAGAGGGGCCGATATTTACAATCACTTTAATTGAACAACAAACAAAGCGTACATCCAATTAGGTTGTATATATACACATATGCATAATGTATATATGCACATGCAATGCATTTTGAATGGACAGTGTAAGGAATGGAAGGTACAATGCATAGCTTAAGGGAGAGTGTAATGGTGTTCTTCTTTCAAATTATGCATGTTCCATCCATTCATTACACTCTACATCTAAAACAACTTCATTTTTTGTTTGCATATGCATATATACATATACATGTACATATGCATATATGTATATACAATTGCATATGTATATGTATGCACATACATATGCATATACTGCATATGCATATACATATACATATCAAATATTGATAAAAAGTGTAAGAACAAAATCATACATGTAAGATTGAGTGTAACTGATGAACAGAGAAACCATTAATACCATCATGAATAGTAGTTTGGTATATCTTAGGCAGATTAGACTTATTTCACCATAAGTCCACAATTGTAAATCTTATATCCTGAGGTGATGAAGGGCAGGTTTGCAAGGAAACAGAAATTGCATGTTATAGTATGACATCAAGAAATCATACTCTTATAAATAATTGAATGATACAAACTGAAACAACAATGTTATACTTGTAAGAGTAAGAGCTATCAAGAAGAACAGATTGAATAAGGATGAGTTTGATTCAATGGATAAAATATACTTCGATCATGTATAAATGATGTTCATTCTTCCTATCAATTTGAATAATAAGAATGTTAAACAAACATAGATGGGGGAATAATAGTTGCACTAAAGAGGAAAAATGGAATGGATACTAAAAGGACATTGACTTGCAATTCAATGGAGTTCTTGAAGTGTTCTATTGCAGGTATTGCATATGGTGGAGGTTTGACAAAGGTGTAAATAGCAATGACATAGACATAGACATAGACATACACATAAACATACACAAAGACATAGACATACACATAGTCACATACACATAGACATACACATAGACATATACATACACATAGTCACATAGACATAGACATAGACATAGACATAGACATACACATACACATAGTCACATACACATACACAGATATACACATACACATACACATACACATAGACGTACACATAGACATAGATGTACACATAGTCACATACACATAAACATACACATAGACATAGACATACACATACACATAGACATACACATACACAAAGACATAGACATACACCTAGTCACATACACATAAACATACACCTAGTCACATGCACATACACATGCGGAATGTATGAGAATACGAGAAGCAGAGTGAATGATAATGCAGAACCTATGAGAAAACGATAAGCAGAGTGAATGATAATGCAAAACCTGTGAGATTATGCTAAGCAAAGTCACTGATAAGGCAGAACGTATGAGAATACGAGAAGCAGAGTGAATGATAATGCATAACCTATGAGAAAACGATAAGCATAGTGAATGATAATGCAGAACCTGTGAGATTATGCTAAGCAGAGTCAATGATAATGCAGAACGTATGAGAATACGAGAAGTAGAGTGAATCATAATGCAGAACCTATGAGAAAACGACAAGCAGAGTGAATGATAATGCAGAACCTGTGAGATTATGCTAAGCAGAGTCACTGATAAGGCAAAATGTATGTCAATACGAGAAGCGGAGTGAATGATAATGCAGAACCTATGAGAAAACGATAAGCATAGTGAATGATAATGCATAACCTGTGAGGTTATGCTAAGTAGAGTCAATGATAATGCAGAACGTATGAGAATACGAGAAGTAGAGTGAATCATAATGCAAAACCTATGAGAAAACGACAAGCAGAGTGAATGATAGTGCAGAACCTATGAGAATACGATTTGCAAAGTCAATGTCAATGCAAATCCTATGAGAATAGGATAACCCAAAACTATGATTGTAAAACTTGCAAAATAAACCCTACCGAAACATAAATGGTAAACTATGTGTGCTATATTCTCAAAATAAACCCTACTGAAAGAGAAATGAGGTAAATATGAGCGTAATATTTGCAATATAAAACCTACAGAGCAAAACCCATATAAACAACTTGAATTATTACATGTCGAAAGAAGAAAACAACCAACTGCATTAATATATTTAATATAAATAGAGAGATGCTTGAACGGAAGATTAATTTCCAAAGATTTAGTGTGTTTATGAACACAAATAATGCAGTGTTCATAAACACTCAACTTCAACAAAATAAATGAAATCTGCAACACCAAAAAACATATAAAACAAAGCGAAATTGCAAACCAAACACAAACAAAAGAACAATAGCCAGCCTTAGTGAGCAAGCTCACCTAGGTCGAACACGCGACGAACCCTTTCATTGCTTGTGGTGACCTTCATGGCAGCGAGGAACCTGTTCGTTGCTTGCATGGTGGCGAGGAACCCGTTCATGGCAGCAAGGAACCCGTTCATGGCAGCGAGGAACCCGTTCGTTGCTTGCATGGCGGAAGTGGAGCTGCTGGCGACGTTCGGTAAGTGATGTCTACCCGTCTCTGTATCGGCTTCTACTCAAACAGTATATGGTCTCCGAGCATTGCAGGTTGTGGTGAGAGTGTGAAGGTTGCAGACGATGAAACGAGCAGGTATTGGCGAAGAAGTGAAGATGGAATGTTTCCTCGAGAAAATGAAAGGTTGGTTGAATGGCGAGAAGAGCAAGGCACTGGGAGCATTCAATGCAGTTCGCTTCGGAATAAACGCGGGGTGGCGTGGAGCTTACGAGAGGTGGCAACATTTATTTGAGACTGTAGATAGGAATAGGAAGTGGCGGCGAGTGATAAATGCTCAGTAGTGGATTGTTATGGTGGCGGAGTGGGAGGAGTTGACGTGGCAAGGCTGTCACCTTCGGATGCCGAGCCACATAGGTAGTGGCACCCGAGGTGCGTCTGTATCGGTCGACGGGTCTTTTTTTCATTTTTTTCAACGCGTGGACAAAATTGGACCTTTCACGTGGCAAATTTTTAAAAAAAAAAATTAAAATAATAATTTATTGTTTAATTAGCCTTTTTCTATAATGGGTTTTTTTTTTAAAATGTTATTGGTCCACGTGGCCTGCCAACTAGATCGTGCGGTTTTGGGTGCTTACGTATTGGCTCCTCTTCCCTAATTGGACTAATTTTTGACTTGTAAATTATGTGAAGATTATCGTTGGTTGCAGGTACTTGGGGTGCAAGTTGAGGCGGATTTTGTGGTCCCATTGAGAGAGGTTGAAAAATCATAAGGCCAATTCAATGTCAACACTTTGATGATAACGTTTTGTCAAAACCATGAGTTCCCTTAATTAGGTATCAAGTACATAATATGTTTTTTTTGGGTTCATAAATGCTTTTTTATTATCTTGGAGCTATGAATCAAAGAGGCCACAAATATGGGACTGCGGGTCAAGCTTGCGAGCACATTGGATCAGCGAAGGCATAGTGCCTGCAATCACAATAGCCCAGTGGAGACTTGAACCTTGGTGCCCACAACAACAATGCCACCACTTAACCATCACACTATGGGATGAACCCCAAGTACATCATATGTTATTAAATGATTCTTTTACCTATAGATTGAGATGATTCTTTTACCAATGGATTGAGTTTGCAAGGATTGTTCAAAACCTATGCATAACTTTGAAAACGAAACAGCTCATTCAATTACATTGATCACTCATTTTGACTTATATTATGAAGGTGTGATAACAACCTTGATTTGAATTTCAACAATCTAAGGTAGGGATTAAAACTAAGTCGTTTAATAAAAATACTTTATTAATCAACAGGAAGAAAAATAATTAATAAATTGAAAGGTCATTTCCATCGATCCACGGAGAAAAGAAGGGAAAAACAAAATGAAAAACAAAAACCTAAACGGAGCTTAAAAAGGAAATCGCGATAGGTAAAGAGCGAGTAGAGTAATTGCTACGACTTGGTTGGGACGGTCAACCGAAAAAATTAATGGCCTCGTTGGACTTGGCGCTTAGGAAGATTAGTATTGTATAGATTGTACCATGAATATACCCGATTTTATGGTGATCTCATCTTGTTGGTTGTGTGTGTCGTACATTGCATGACCATTCCTTTTTAAGTTGCTTAGTTTCTTCCCTCTATTATTTTCTACGATTAAACATCATTTTGTATGTTTTTCTTTCTGTAGTAATTCAAGTTTGATATTATTGAATTGAACTATGTAGCAAATGGATGCTTGGGTTGTTAGTTCCACTAAAGTCAACCATGTCATTAAATAATTAGGAAGAGGGTTATGGTGTATCTCATACTATATCAAGGGTCTATCTTCAATCCCAATGTTAATGCAATTAAAATAAATATTTACACAAGCATCGAGTCTTTCTAGGTTGGTAGATTCCAATTTTAATTGTCACTAAGCCATTGACGACAAGTCTATCCACATAAGAAGCAGTAGTACCAAACATATACTACCACATGGACTCGGTGATATTATTGACTAACCTCTTCATGATATGGGTAACACTTGGCATTGATCACCTTCCTACTATAGGTGACAACCTATTAACCCTCTTGATTCAATGGTCAACTCTGGGTTTCTATTACCTGCATAGTATGGGTAACAACTAGCTCAAGCACTCAAGTATCAGATCTAGGATAGCCCGTTGGTGCTCTTTGACCTTTGTGATATAGTTGAAGGTTGGCTAGTCCATAAGATATGGTAGTAGCTCCAAGCTCCAAGCATCAATCATTAACATAGTCCAATGATAATCTGCTAACTACTCATGTATCTTGGAGGTACAAACTTAGGGTCATCTATAAATTAGATTTTTTTAGGTGTTTTAAACGTTCTAGGCTCAAGATGGAAGCCACTCCTTGGCGAATTTAAGTTGAATTAAGACACCTAGAGATTGTAGGAATCACTATCCTCAAAATTATGAACTACATCAACCTCAAGGTCATTAATGGACAACCTTTCCAATGTAGCCAAGAGGCTGCAAGGTATTTTCTCATATCCAAATGGAAAGGTCTAAATACCACAAATTTATTAGAAATGTCAATGAATTATTAGTTTAGTTCATGAGACTACTCTATTAGATAAGTACATCCTTAGGCTACATGATTCACCTAGACCACACATGATTTAGGGATCCAAGTGTTATCCTATTCTAGTTTCAAGGGTATGTTACAATGACAACTATACGGCCAAACAAAAAAATTATGGAGGATGCTATAGTTTTCTCATGGAAGTCAGTACTATGCATAACTCATGTGGTTTTATTGCTGACACAAATTCCTCTAGTTGGTAGGTAATGTTGGTTCGACTACCAAAGATGGGAATACAAGTTGAAGATGAGATTTTCCCTCCTTATAAGAGTGCATAAAATAGAGGTATGATACTATTGTTGCTCACAACTTGCATGGAACTTTGTAGCAACTTGTAAACATAAAAAATATTATTATAATCCTATTATGTCTTCCATTCCCCTCAAAGTAATTTGATTTATTAAATAGTTATCTTATTAGTAGAAAATATAATTTGTTAGTAGAAGAGATAAATGCTAAATTGGTCCCAATCATGGTTGGATAGATATATGTAAGAGCTACTTTGTAGCTAGGGGTTGATAGTTTGTGAAAGGGTATCCTACATTTAGGATTATAGGTTTCCATGCTTTAAGAGCTAAATACTTTGCCTATGTAGTTTTAATAGTAAGGTATTTGTCAGCTAGATTATCTACCCTTAATTCCTTATAACACTATCTATATATGTCAATATATACATATATACACACACACATGCATATGTATATATATTTCTGTAAGAAGATGCTTCTCATGTGCCTTGAAGGAACAAGATTCAATCTAAACTATTCTTTTCATTCCATCATTGATAGAGTTTATTTCTCATTGATGTTCTCTAGACTTTAAAACAACAATTTTAGCTTTTGGGCTTAAAATTTCCCATAAACTAGTAATACCCATAAAATTGCTCTTGTGCTATGCAATTTTGAATAAGAGTATAGCTAAAACAAAGGGTTGTGTTATATTGAACTTTAACAAGTTCCTTCTTTGATTACAACCTATTTTGTTATTAAGGGTTTATTGAATGAAACTAATTAGCGTGATGTTTACAACCTTACATTCAATTTTGGAATTTGTGTTTGCATTCCTTAATCACAAGAAATTCTAAATCACTAATAGGGATTTTAACATTAATCACTACCATTATAAAATATTAATAGCTATTGGTATGAACAAACCCTAGGGTGCAACAAAAATTTTCATGAAAATTGTCCCTCCTCCTACTATCATGCCAAGCTTCTAATGGAACCTACAATTCTTTTCTCCAACTTTGGTTGATCTTCCTACCACTCATTTTTTGGCTTTCCTCATCTCATAATCTCTACCCAAAATAGATTTTAAAGATGTTGTGGGTCTTCCTTCTACCCTGTGCACCGGATTTGATCTTGACCTACAATTTCTATGTAAAGAGTAAGGGTTTGTCATGCCCTCTTAATGGAACATAAGCTCTCCCCATTTAGCTGCACTCATTACTCTTTATTTCATGCTATTTCATAGCTATATCCAAGAGAGGAAATCTCTATTAATGCACCCTCTTTGTATTTTCTAGGTCTTTGGAAAAAAAGCCACGTCTCCTTTATTTATTTATATGGTTGTGTTTCTATTATTTCATTCTTCTATTTTTTATTTTATGCTTAATGTTATTTCTAAATATCATTAGTAAGTGATATGTAGGAGTTCATGTTTGCCAACAATATCTTATTATGAACATTGTTTTTTTATTTTTTTCACACCTTAATAATAGTTGTTGATACTTGATTGACAAAACTTGCAAATCCATTAGCATGTTATTGATGAATCTTATAGAACTATTGTCACCTGAAATTGCACCCATACTGAAACTAGTTTGGTATTTTAGAACAATAATAGGAATGATCTCTCAAGTGTGAGACCTTGCTAACTTGAGATCGAACCTCTAGAGAAGGTTGGTTCCTTTCTAAGTCTATGTGTAGGTATTGATCTAACTCAACACATACCAAAACTAAAGTCTATTCCTACTCTATTGCTTCTCAAGGAAAAAGGTGAGAAGTAAAACACAAAAAATAAAAAGTGGTGATGCACCAAAACTTAAATGAGTTTTCTCCTAGCAATAACACATGAAACCTATGAAAGGTTGCAAAACTCACACATATCTCTATTTTACTAGCTCTTGCAAACATATACAAAGGTAAGGGGGTTTGACAAGGGAAAATAGGGAGGGAAATAGTCATAGATTGTTCGTGCAAACAATTTATACACATCATACATCTTACATATGAGCCAAAATATTATTCATACATGAAGGGAAGAACATTTAACCAACATAGAAAGGAATAAAAAAGATCCACAATCTATGTTAATAAGTGAGAGAATACACAACATACAAGAATGATGAGAAGAGGCGAAAAAAATATTTTTTATTGATTGCAAGTCATTGATTCGGTATTTTATTGAAAATTTGAGAAATAATTGTTGAAAAGGACCACTTGGTCCTTAATACCCTTAGATCGTAGCACCAAAATAACAATAAATTTGTAGTACACAACAGAGAGTGTGCCCATGCCATAGTCATCATTCTTATCAATCCTCTATAGAAGAATGTCCCTTCAAAAATTGATCTAATCATATGGAAACATGGAAAGGACATCATGTGTACCCCTACTATACCCCTGAGCATTGATGGGTCATGGGATTGAGTGCAAGGACTACAAAATCACCTAAGAAATCAGCTAAAATCATGACCTAGGGATGACGTGTCAAATATCGACTACAAATAATAACTAAGGTATGGTGGAGCATCATTTTCCTCCCTTGAGTCCATGGAAATCTTCATAAGAAATGGTTTATTGGAACCATTGCATCTAATATAGTAGTTGGGGAGCATTAAAGATGCATTAATGGAATCCTCTCACTACAACAAATCCCTATGATTTGCTCGATTTTTTGCTTCCACTCACTGTTTTAAAGTATTTTTTGGTAACATCAGCGCTATTTATCGGGATGGCACAATTTTTGGCATTTATTGCGCCAATCAGTACAAGTCAGCACTAATTAGCACCTAAAGTAATGCTGTATTTAGCATCGATATTAGCTTTGAGTGTAGCGCCGCCTTGATCTCCGCCTTTAGCTTCGAGTTTAGCTTCAACTTTAGCACCATGTCTAGCTCCAATTTTAGCTTCAAGTTTAGCTTCGGGTTTGGCTTCGGGTTTAGCGCTGGATTAGACACCCCTATGTCAAAGAGACTTATCTATATGTCTCATCGATGATGTAAAAAAGTGAAATGTCAACAAGATAAGGGCATATCGAGGAGAGAATCACTTATGTCACATCGACAAGGTATATCTACAAGTGCTCGATGAAACACAACTCTTGGATATAATGAAGTAATGTCGATGAGACATTGAGATCAGTAAGACAGATAAGATTGTCTCATCGACAGTCTTCAAGTAATGATCAAAAGCATACACCGCTATACCTTTGGGAATGTGAGCAACATATGCGGTAGATCGGTGTACATCGCAACCCCGCAACAAGAAGCCTTGAGCAAGGCGGTAGTATGGTAAACAATAGAAGGGAAGGGAAAAACACTACTATATTGCAGTGATAATCACAAGTTTCCCTGATATAGTAGAGTTACATTGATATATAAAGAAATACCGCTGAAGGAAAATATCGATGAGATAGTGGCATATCGGCAAGAGATATTAACTTATCCCATCGACACCAACAACCAACATCAGAGGAACATAAGATATAATGTTGATGAGACATTGAGATACCAGTAAGACAAATAAGATTGTCTCATTGACACTCTTCAAGTAATGATCAAAAGCATACACCGCTATACCACTAGGAAGGTGAGCAACATATGCGTTAGAGTGTTATACATATGTGGTAGAGCGGTATAAATAGTAGAAGGGAAGGGAAAAACACCGTCATACTACAACGGGTATAATAATAGACAGTGGTAGTACGGTAATCGTGGCATCATTACAATTTACAACAATAAATGCAGAAAATCACATCAGTTGCCAAAATTAAATGCTATTAAATTATTAAGAGTTTCCAAAACTAATATGATTGAATACCGTTCCATCCAAAGATAAGTGAGTTTTCCCAATATCACACTTAATTGCAGCGCACTAGCATGGAAGGAGCTAAGGATACGAGAAGAAGAATTCTTGCAAGCGTGAAATACTCGGGTAAGTGCACAAAAACTCTCTGAAAGAGCTCTATTAATTTAAAAAATCTTTCAAGGTTTTGTCATCTGAAGCCATAGTAGAGAAAATTGAAACATGCCTCCTAAAAGAAAACGATCAGAAGTAAAAGAAATTCGGCCTAAAATTAAAGATGAAGAACCTAAAGTAAAAAAGAAAGCACTCCATCCTAAAACAAAACAATCAGAAGTAAAAGAAAGTCAACCTAAAATAAAGATGAAGAACCTAAAGTAAAGAAGAGACCACTCCATCAATCCATATTAGATATACTTCCAGGGTCTACTAAAGAGGGCAATAAGAAGTTTCTCGTGGACACCGCACAAAGTTGTAGGGATGCTGTCATTTCCAAATCTGGATGGGACCTATTTTGGTATTTTTACAGTAAGAGAAATGAGAAGATTCCAGTGTCAAATGCTTGGATGTTGGATATAGTAAGGTTGATTGTCCCAAATGTGTTTGTTGATGTAGAATTTATCAGACTACTAGCCAAACACTATCACTCAGCTACCAAAATAGTAAGGTTTCCAAATGGCACAATATTGGTAGAAGTAACCAGGAAAGTCATCATTGAGTTTTTTGGCTTAAACAAGCAGGCTCTGACCAAGATAAACCTGTAGAAAAGTGAGGAGGATTATGATAGGTTAAAAAAGACATATGGAAGTGATGAGGTACCCCTATATATGAAAAAAGGCATTGGTAACAAAACATTTCCCATCTCTACTACCACTACTGAACCATTTAATGTGAGCGATTTTCAGTATTACTTTGTGAATACATATTTATCTCTTTGCCAAGTGTTGGGGATAGATGCTCAAGATAAAATGCCAATAGGCCTAATGATGATGGCCATGAGAATTCAAAACCCTAAAACTAATATTGAATATGAATTTGCTTCATACCTTGAGAAGGCGTTAGATGATGAATTCTCCCAAGTTATAGAGGATAGAGCATTGATTACATTCAAACACTATTCCCTACTGTGTCATCTGATATTGTACCAGAATAGGAACCATTGAATAAAAAAATGGACTTGGCTATAGTAGATGAGCAAGGGAATCCCACACCTGTCCAGAAATGGTGCTATATTTGGGACAACCGGTGCAAGAATTCAAGCTTTGTTGTATTCTACGAAGACTTTGTACAGATAATCCTTCAAATTATTGGGTATGCAATACCAAGATTGTCAACCAAAATGTTGCAACTAGTGAGACCTTTGGCTTTAAGACCAGAGCAGGGTCATACACACAATTTTGGAGATTGGTTCTTCCTCCCAAAAATTACATTAATAAGAGTTTATGGATGCCTAGTTGCTCCACACATACTGCCAAAATTTGTGCCCCTTAGATTAGCATTTCTTGAAATTATGTGGCAAATGATGTGGATGGAGAAATATGTAATGCACAAGCAGAAGAAAAGCACTTTCCTGCAAAACCAAACCAAGTGTGAAGATTGGACTGTGGGCTCAAACATACCAGAGGAGTTACAATATTATTTGAAGAAAAGATATGCATTGAAATCTGGACAAGAAAGAGCCTTTGACCCTGAAAATCATATGAAGAACATAAGGCACAATCTTCTTACCAAAATGACAGTACCACACCAAGTGGATTTTCAAGAAGATGTCATAAGGAACTGCATTACTTATAATGATGTATTTAGTAGAAGGAAAAAATGGGAATATATGAAGAAGCTTGAAGAAAGGATGAAGCGGAGGTCCAAGGATTTCCTAGGATACTTTGTTGAGGAAAAGGACCCCATCAAGAGGATAGAATTGATAATTGGTAGATTTGAAGACTTGTACAGAAAGAAGGAAGCATATCTCGAAGAACATGATAGTGGTGCAACTGCAAAGCATACCCCAGGTGAAACCTCTGAGCCTCCCATGGAGTAGTTACCTCCCAAAAGACAAAAGACAAGAAGCATTGAACGGTTAGTACCTTGAGGATACTGAAGAGGTGGGTGATACCGAGGAAGTGGCTACAGTACTACAGTCATTGATAGGTGATATTGAAGTTGATTAACCCATCCTTGAGACCAGTGCCCATAAACATGAGGAAAGGATGGGTGATGTAGAAAAAACAAGTATAGAGGTACATGAAGATGAAAGGGAAATTGCAGCCAGGAGATTCATAGAAGATGATGAATTCATTAAGACTCTTGAGTTTAAGGATTTTTAGATGAAGATGATAAAATAATTTCAAGAGAGGATGGAATCAACTGAAGCAGGAATTGAAGAATTAGAGAAAAATGAAATGGTAGCACAAACTTTCTAGGAATTAAGAGTTGACAACATTGACATTAGCCCCCAAAAGGCTAGAGAAATGGTCTTGAAGAGAAATATGCTTATTTTCCCTGTCTTGGAATTAAAGAAAATGTTTCTGCTTGATCAAGTGCAGGCTCAGGAAGATCCAATGCTAGTTGTAAAATTTGACTTCGATGAAGGTGTGAGTGGAACTGGGTATAACCCAAAGATTGAAACCCAAACCATATGGATCAAACATACAAATACATAGAAGCCAAAATTATTGGATGTAATTCAAGGGATGAAAGGGGCGGCGATGGTAAGGACAATACAAGATACCACCCCTTTGGAGGTAGACACAATGACCATGCATTCAACCATGTTCACTCGAGCAACTATTAAGGGATTAGAAGACAAATTGAAGGAGTATGAAAATGAACAAAGGTTTGTAAATGATGAAGTTAATAAACTGTTCATGGAGAATGTCAAATTGAAAGAACAATTAAGAGGAGAAGGACCCTCACAAATCAAGGAGATGGTGTTATACAAGCCTCCTATTGCTCCAATGGATATTGTGAAGAACATTTCAGAAGAACAGGTAAAAACTCCATAGAAGGAAGTGGATGATGTAAACAAGGAAAACAATCAAACCCAGGATGAAGTGAAAAGATGAATTTGTGAAGTTATGGAAAAGATTCTTGAGCACAGGATAAAATCAGTTATGGATAAATTGGAGAATGTGCATGATAGTTATAAAACACTTCAACAGGCAATGGATCAAATAAAGACACAAATGCTTGTATTAGATCCTTTGTTCAAAAGGTGGTAGCCTATTCACCACACTTTGGCTAAGCTATGAAAAGTTCTACAAAGAAGTCCTGATGCACCCACAACATTAAAGCCAACTGAACAAACTGTGAAGATGATTACTGATGAATTTCAGTATGTACAAGGGTTTGATAAAAATATTGTAACACGAATGGACTTATTCCATACCTGGAAACAATGGTATATACCTGAAATCGTGAGAGATGGTGATCAGTTGAAGGACTTGGATAAGTGGAAGAAAGAATTTAGTCAAGTTGTTCATAAGTGTGTAACTCATATACATGAGGATGATAATACCAGTCTTCCCAAGCTAAATTAGGTCATGGGTGGGTTGATTGTTCTTGATGCGGGATACCTAAAGTTTGTCAATGATACAAAGGCATTACTAGATAGTCGATGGCAAACTCATCTTGCAAACATGCAATAGATTCAGGAATATAAGTGGCCATCAGATTTTACGATGTATTAGTGGGAGGAAAAGTATTTGGTTTCAGAAGAATAGGACACTGAGGCGAGAGCATTTGGATATTCATAATGGAGAGGAAGAATTTTCCAAATCAATGATCATGGGTCTTCTACATTGAATAATGGAACATATGTCAAAATGTCTTAAGTCTTGTTATTTCCTTAATTATGCTAATTAAATAGTTGTTAGTTTTAGAAGAATAGGACACTGAGGCAAGAGCATTTGGACGTTCATCATGGAGAGGAAGACTTTGCCAGATCAATGATCATGGGTCTTCTACATTGAATAATGGAACCATATGTCAAAATGTCTTAAGTCTTGTTATTTCCTTAACTATGCTAATTAAATAGTTGTTAGTAAAAGTAGTTATGAAAGGTCGTTTCTTTTTGTAAAAGGCCTGTAGCTTGTTGCTTCCTATATAAATAGGAAACCAAGGCCTAGTTTTAAATTATCATCATCATATATCATTTCCATTTTGAATATTTATGCTATTAATATATATCAATTGAAGCAATATAATGGAGAACATCTTATTATCAAAGATTTTCCATGACCATGTTATCATTATGTATTTTTCTTATGTTTTCCATACTTATTTCTTTTTATATTTGAATGAATATCAGTTATTGAACCTCAATACTATGCTTATGTGAATGAATATGCTGATACAGGAAATCATTTATTGTGGATGTTGGTAGAGCTGCTAATTTTTTTGAAAATTTGAGCTTATTTTTCCTTGTTACATGTTCAACATAAAAATGGGAACTATTTAAAAATAATAAAGTTGACAAAGTTGCTTATTTAAATAATTGTGAGTTACGCGCATTAATATTTTATTTCTTCACGAACATATGTTGATACAAAATGAATGGAAGAAGCATCCAATTAATCCTAATTTTTTCTGCCAACATTTCATACCAAAGATTGAACAATTTAAGGATATTGCAATAGGTAATTAAGGATACGATGACGATGATATATTCTTGTACTTGTATATTCTATGAAAAATTCCTTATTTTCTATGAAATAGTGTATATATTCTTGTACTTGTAAATATTCTTTTACTGTTATGTCTATTAAATAAAACAAAGTTTGAATAAAAAATGCTTCACCCTTTTTTGTAAGTGAGTATGTGAATTATTGTTTAAGGAAAAATCTTACAGTGTTGACATTTTAAGTTTACTAGTTTCAAATCTTCATTTGCTATGTATATAAAATTGTATGTGCTCTTTATCTCGAATGACATAAAACAATAATATCATTATAATCAGGGTTTTCAATTTCAGCACCATCATTGTCCACACTTTTCATATCCTGTTCACTTTTAAGTACAATCATCAAAATTTTATTTTTATTTCTTGTCCCAGTTAATCTTGATTCCTTTCAGCACAACACAGTAGATTGCATGTTAAATTTCAAACATTTTCTTTGCATTTTTCTTGTATATATTATTTTCTCAGTGCATCATTATGTAACAACAATTTCACTTCTGAGATATACAGTAAAAATAAATGAAAGCGCATGTTTTCTTTGTCAAGGGAAATGTATGGTGAATACCCTATGTCTTTTAGATAAGTGTGCAAGTGAAATAAGACATAACTAATTGAATATGATTTTCTACTATACAATTGTTTTTTATGTGCTTTTTACTTTTTGCATGTGGATTACCCTCAGAAAGAGACTACTTATCTTTTCTTAAATGAAGCCTTTACATTTCCTGTCTATGAAAGGAATTTACTGCTTGACAACAGGTTTGTGAACTTCATACAAATTAAGATTGGTGTAAAAGGCCATCCCCACAAATGTTGTTTGGTCTCAAATTATAATGGAAAATAAAAAAGCTTGCTAAGAGAATAAAATAGGTTTTCAATTGTCCAAGTACAACATAATATTATTGAAGCATTTCAAAGTTTGGGCCATAAGAATCATCCTTTTTAAAACATGGATTGCAAATAATTTTGAAAATTTAGAAGTCTTGGTCATTAACATTATTGTCTGCTACAATGTCATCCAATGTATCATTGTCAATGTTCATATGTTCTTTCAAGTATTTAATATTATCATCATTCTCATCTTGACCTACATCATCTTCATCATCATTGAAATTTGAGTGTAGACCATCTATATTGTTACTAGATGCATTTGGATCATCATTTTCTATACCATCCATATTGTTGTCTTCCATATCATCTAACTCTGGATTGTTGTCTTCTTGTGCCTAAACATAACCATCTTCAACATCATCATGGATGTCAATTTCTTCGATGTTCTCTAATCCCTCTCTCTCATTTTGTTGGCCATCATTGTTTTTCTCAGTATCCACTAATGCATCGTCAAATACATGCCTTAATCTTGGATCATAATGTATGACAAATATCCATTCCGGGTCCAAAATATCTTCATAGAAAAATACCTACACATGAACGACATACATATATTAGACATTATATAAATTGTATGAACATATATACATTAGTTGAATAATGGAACATTATTTCATAGACTACATTTTTAATACAATAATTGCTATAAAACACAATTTTGACAACATAGTTTATAAAACATCATTCCACACTCATTTATTATTCTTTGGTTTTCTGCCCTTAAGAACATCCTTAGGGAGATCTTTTTCTTCCCTCTTCTTTCACGCAGGAGTGTGTTTTAAGAAGGGGTAATCAATCAATAGCTCATCCCCAATGGCAAGGTCCATAATAGCCTCAACCATTATCAATCTATCAACCTCTCTTTCCATATCTCCATCTTTATCATTTATAACCTCAACAAATTGACAATTCGGTCTTACAGTAGGGTCCCTTCCCTTACTACTATTTATAAATCCTGCAATATTTTTATGTGTGTATGCACGTCCATCTATATACATAATATGACCTCTATTTATTTCTTTTCCACTTTCCAATCGGAGACAATGCGTATACATATTCAAATTTAGACCATATGTTGACATGCTAGGCTTATATTTTGCTAGCCTTCTCCATTCAGCACTGTAATATGATGGACCATAATATGGCATTAATCTCCAAGTGGTTTGTTCTGAATCTTTTCTATGTTTGGATCCCACATGTACATTTTGGATAATAAAGAGGCCTAGATTCGCTCCATGAATATTGGAGGGTCGTATCATGTAGTTGTATCCCCAAAATTGAAACACCTCGTACACTCTAGGTAGTTGTTGATCATAGGCCAAGCACAAAAATCAGGGGCAAGTCATCATCTCCATCACATTCATTCTCATAGGGCATGTAGTCCACCTTCCCCTTGTCTTTAAGCAAATTATGCATCTTCACATTGGTTCTTGTTCTATTACTTGTTTTCGTCAACTCCTCATCTTCTGAGCTGGTATATTGGCACATATTTTTGTTAGATGTATCATCTGATAAATGATCATTGCCCTCTAGACTGGAAGTCGGTGATCCAGGAAAATTTAAACCAAGAACTTTATCCTGCAAGTATCCATTAAGTAAAAATTAGTTATTTAAATAATATAAAACAATGTTTAAACGAAGTATACATGTTATTTATATCAAATTGGAAAATTCCTCACCATAATTCCTATTGGAATTGAATTGATTGTAGGACACATACTATTGACTGAAAGCTCATCATATATGTAATGTCTTTGTACAATCGCTCGTTTGAATTGTTTCTTTCCATGACATACAAAACATTCACAAACAACAATTTTCTCAAAATATTCATCCCATGTACTATAGTCCTAACCTACCTCTTCTTCAATGCAATCATTTGTTGTGTTTGTAGTATCCATTTTCATATCCTCTTCCATCCACTATCGTCTACGTGATTTAACAGTTTTAGGTCCACGTCCATGTACATATCTTGTTCTTTTGCTAGTTGAGAGCTTAGGCTCTACATTTGCTCCAATATCCATCTAAAATAATCAACAACATGCATTAATTTATGTCAAGATTGGATAATACATTATAAATTTTAATAATACTGTGAAAAGAGATGGACATATCACAAAATTCCATCAGATCATTTTTTCTTGAGTTAAGTCAAAATTTGAGTACTTGATGTCCCGCTTCATCTGTTGTGTCCTCATTTGATATGAAACAATCTGTTGCCATGGCCTCATCTCCCCCCTATAATACACAACATATTAAATAATGTTTAGTACACCAATTATATCATTTCAATGAATATGCTATCCAACACAAAACCTCACTTTAGTCATATATTTGACATATTGATATCATGTTTTGGCTATCCTAATTTACAAAATTTTCCCTTGATCATAGAATCACATTTAATCACCATTCCTGTGCATTTTCAACCAACAAGTTTGACCTCAGAGGCCTCATGGACAAAAAAATGACTTTATCTCCTCTATGTTGTAGCATTTGTGAATTCATAAACACCTTCCTCCTTTGGTTGAGGTTGCTTTCTCTTCTTACCTCTATTGTATCTGCAGATTCTGTTGTCTCATCTATTTCCACACACTTTCCTCTCAACAATTTAGTATTTCTACATTGTCCACGTCCTCTCTCCATGGCCTCCTCTGTGAATAAAAATGCCGCCACAAAAGCTTTCATCGCACTACCGCTGAGAAGGGAAAAGCAACTTGTGGGACCACGGTAAAAACTGCTCTACCGCACTGAGTTGGTGAAGGAGTCGTGGGATAGCGGTGGTCACCGCATGCCAATGGTAGAAGACTTGTGGGATTGTGAGAGTCACCACAACACCACCAAGAACAAAAGGAAGATGTGTGTGCCACCACAGAAGCTTTCATCACACTACCGCCGAGAAGGATGAAACACCTTGTGGGACCACGGTAAAAACCGCTCTACCACACCGAGCTGATGAAGGATCCATGGGACAATGGTGGTCACAAAAACAAGGTAGGAGTTTGAATTATTTCCAACACTATGGATCTTGTGATACACAACAATGAAAATAGTCACTATACAACAATGATAGGCGCTAAATTAGGCGCACTTGACGCCGCCTTATACGTCCTAAATATATTACATTAACGACCAACAATCGGTGCGACATTAACTAACACTGACTAAAGCGTCGAATAATGAATCAAAATCAAAAATTTAAAACTTTCCTGCGTGAAGGAAGAAATCAGACGACAGAAAAGGGAAAAATGCCGCGCGAAGGAAGAGAGTAGGGTGCTACTAGCAACTGATGAGAAATTAGATTTAGTTTGTGACACCATAGGTAAGGTTACAAATTTTTTTTCTTGGTTGAATTTTTGATTGTTTACTGCTCTTTGTATTGCATTTGAATTTGTGATTGTTTACTGGTTCATGGACTAACTAGTCCAGACAACCTCTAAATTGTCCTATCATTATAAATTATAAAACCTTTGAGAAACCAACAATTTTTTTTACCCTATCCATTTGAGCTTTGGCTCAAAATATTATAGCAC
>CM021104.1:674883331-674993331 GCA_007115665.2 Sequoiadendron giganteum | reverse complement strand
TCTCTTACTCGCTTGAAAAATCCTTGAAACTCTACATTGATTTTATTTTTCCTATCCCTCTCTTGTTGTTCTTCCTCAATTTCATCAAGATCATACATTGACCTTCTTGCCCCTCCTAAAGTTTGGACCACATCCATTGCCTCCACATAAAACTGGACATCCTTGGTCTTCTTGGTTCCCACGCCATGGTATGGTTATGCAAATGAAAATGAAGCAAAGTAATCATCTTTCTTCCTCTTCCATGAAAACCAAGCTCTCTAAATGATATATCAAACTCTAGTTCAAAATATTTTAGATGAGGCTTCTCCCATAACTCTCTTACTCACTTGACAAATCCTTGAAACTCTACATTGATTTTATTTTTCCTGACCCTCTTGTTCTTCCTCAATTTCATCAGGATCATACATTGACCTTTTTGCCCCTCCTAAAGTTTGGACCACATCCATTACCTCCACATAAAACTGGACATCCTCGGTCTTCTTGGTTCCCACGCCATGGTATGGTTATGCAAATGAAAATGAAGCAAAGTAATCATATTTCTTCCTCTTCCATGAAAACCAAGCTTTCTAAATGCTATATCAAACTCTAGTTCAAAATATTTTAGATGAGGCTACTCCCATAGCTCTATTACTCACTTGAAAAATCCTTGAAACTCTACATTAATTTTTATTTTTCCTTTCCCTCTCTTTCTGTTATTCCTCAATTTAATTAGGATCATACATTGATCTTCTTGCCCCTCCTAAAGTTTGGACCACATCCATTACCTCAATATAAAACTGGGAATCCTTGGTCTTATTGGTTCGCACACCATGATATGGTTGTGCAAATGAAGCAAAGTAATCATCTTTCTTCCTCTTCCATAAAAACCAAGCTGTCTAAATGGTATATCAAACTCTAGTTCAAAATATTTTAGATGAGGTTGCTCCCATAGCTCTCTTACTCGCTTGAAAAATCCTTGAAACTCTGCATTGATTTTATTTTTCTTGTCCCTCTCTTGTTGTTCTTCCTCAATTTCATCAGGACCATACATTGACCTTCTTGCCCCTCCTAAAGTTTGGACCACATCCATTACCTCCACATAAAACTGGACATCCTTGATCTTCTTGGTTCCCACGCCATGATATGGTTATGCAAATGAAAATGAAGCAAAGTAATCATCTCCTTCTTCGCTGGCTGGAAGAATGCATGCTTAATGTTTTGATGCATGATATCAGCTCTCTCTTCTGCTCTCATGGTTGAATACCGAAATCCATTATGGTGGGCCTCTATAGTTCCAGTCATCTTTCTTCCTCTTCCACCAAATGCTGGCCTAATCCACACGTCTGCCAACCTAATTGGCTTTGTTTCTGAAATCTGAAGTTTCTCCTGAGTCACCAATGTAGCTCTCTCTGCCTTTTTAGATTCTTTCATTGCTACAAATCATCTTTGGGATTTAATCATTTGTACCACATGGTTTATGTGCTTTGAATCCTTGCATCTAAAGGAATTTTCCTTAACATAAATACTATTAGGGATTTAATAATTTTCAGACTCTTTCATTGCTACAAATCGTCTCTTGGATTTAATCATTTGTACCACATGGTTGATGTGCTTTGAATCCTTGCATCTAAAGGAAATTTCCTTAATATAAATACTACTAGGGATTTAATAATTTGCAGACTCTTTCATTGTTACAGATCGTCTCTAGGATTTAATCATTTGTACCACATAGTTGATGTGCTTTGAATCCTTGCATCTAAAGGAAATTTCCTTAACATAAATACTGCTAGGGATTTAATAATTTTGAGACACTTTCATTGCTACAGACCGTCTTTGGGATTTAATCATTTGTACCACATGGTTGATGTGCTTTGAATCCTTGCATCTAAAGAGAATTTCCTTAACATTAATAATCCTAGGGATTTAATTTTCAATGCTGCCAGCCTAATTGGCTTTGTTTTTGAAAGCTGAAGTTTCTCCTGACTCACTAGTATTAGCTGTAACTTTTTTGAAATTTTATTATGGTATGTGCACTTTGATATGATGTAATATGATTATGGTTTCATTTCATATGTTGTAATATTAGATATATAACAAAAAAATAAATTATTGCATGAAATAAATAATAACTTTTCAATCTAAATGTTTTTTTTTTTTGTAGAACACGGATGATCCTCGACATGATATAGATCCACAAAATATTGGTTCTTCTGGCATATATCACATGGTAGAGGATGATGATGATGTAGATACATAATACGCTGAGGCCGATGACAATGATGACGACGACGACGACGATGACGACGATGATGATCACAATGAGACAATTGGTGGTAGTAACTGGTGACATTCATGATCATATATACTGCATCATGGATCATTGTTGATATATTGTTATGATGAATCTTTTCATGGTTACTATCATATGTATCATTTTCACGGCCTAAAGTACTATATTATTGAATTGTATCATTTTGACATGTATCATTTTCACTATATCATTTGGACATGTATCATCTTGACTTGTATCAGTTTGAGTTACATAATTTATCAATTTTATTTATATCATTTGTACATGTATCATTTTCACTTATGTCGACTGTTGGACATGTATCATTTTGACATGTTTTTGATGTACTGGCATATTTGAATTTCACTTGTTTTAGTTATATATGATGATGATCTTATCAGTATTGACTTGTCAATTTAAAAAAATTAAAAGTGCTCGATGATTTTTGGATGGATATTTACTACATATGATGATTTTAATTTACTTCTCAAGATGGATGTTGTCAAATTCAATTAAATTATAGATATTTGATTCACTTGTTTTAATTATAGATGATGATCATGTTACAATAATAGTTCAAGCCGTGATGAAAGGTAAAATGAATGCTTGGAACCTCCAGAATGTAATTGAACAAATCAAAGAAGTGTTAAGCTCTTTTGGTGGGTAATGACACTGAACAATAGATGTACTTTTTTTTATCTTTACAAGCAATACAAAAATTTCGTGTTATTGACCCAAAAAAATAAATTTATCTTGTTATTTAATCATATGAGTTAAATAATTAAATTACTTACTCTATAATCATATGAGTTATTTAAGAGGCGCGATATATTTAAATAATCAAATTGAAATAAAACATATTAAATTAATAAATGGAAGAAAAAAAAAAGCATTTTTAGAAGCAAAAAAGGAAGCAACAATGGAAGCCAAACTAGAAGCAAACCAGAAGCAATCCTAGAAGCAAAACCGAAAGCAAACCTGGAAGCAAACTTGGAAGAAAAATTGGAAGCAAAACCGGAAGCAAACCTAGAAGCAAACCTGGAAGCAAAACTGGAAGCAAACTTGGAAGCAAAACTGGAAGCAAACATGGGAGCAAAACCGAAAGCAAAACTGGAAGTAAAAATGGAAGCAAAACTAGAAGCAAAACTGGAGGCAAAATCAAAAACAAAATTGGAAGCAAAATTGGAGGTAAAATCGGAAGCAAAAGTGGAAGCAAAAGTAGAAGCAAAATTGGAAGCAAACCTAGAAGCAAACCTGGAAGCAAAACCAGAAGCAAAACTAGAAGCAAAAATGGGAGTAGACATAGAAGCAAAACCAGAAGCCAAACTGGGCACCAATTCAGACATGTTATTTTTGGCATTATTTCTGGTGTTATTTCTGGCGTTAATAGAGGGGCTATTTTTGGCGCTATTTACCGACGCTAGTGGGGGCTCTGTGATTTCTTGGCGCTAATTCCAGCACTACATCCGACACCAACACCGACACCAAAGTCGGCGTCGAGAAGATCATGCCTGTTTGCATCGAGTTTTGCGCCAACCAGATCACCCAATTCATGAACAAAAATACACTAAAATTTGACCCTATTTTAGGTGCTATTTGCCTATTTTGCTGTAGTGTCGGTTCATCCCATGGGTAGGTAGGATTTTCCTTCTTCGAATGACAGAGTTATGGGCTTTCCACACTAGGGAGGGAAAGTACAATAGGCGTGAAAGGATGATTAGGCCCAAAATATAGAAAAAAAAGGTGTCAAGCTATTGGGGTTAGGGATGACAATAAAGTAATGCTAAGAGAAATATGAGTTGGGAAGACTAAAAAGGGAAATACCTTTAGGATGTCAAGATCAAAGTTTCAAGTGGGACTTAACATGGTTTCAAAAAGGGGATGGTCAAAAGTCTGAATTTAAAGGACTTGATGAAGGAATCAACAAAATTTTAGACTTTTGGGGAATTATAGATGAAGATGAATTTATACTAAAATATGGGATGGATGAGGAACTTTAAAATTATGATGAATTGATGACATCAACATGACATCACCATATTATTGACATCATTAGATGAAGGTATCATGGATGGTTCAAATCTAAAACTCTGATGAGAGACTTAGTGGGAAAAGATGAGATGAGAAAATTTTAGGGAAGGAATGACTATGGGGACAAGTCTAAAAGGGGTGTGAAGTATTAAAATTTTGAAACACTTAGGAGTTTAACTTGAAAAAGAGATGAGGGGAATGTTGGGATGCTAGAATTTCAAGGAAAACATGCTTGAAATGAAAATTTTGATAGGGATGAAGGAAATTAAAACTTTGAAAGGTCGATAAAAAATTGGGAAAATTTTAACAAGGAATAAAATGGGGCATTAGGGTTAGGGAGTCAAGGTGATAGAAAAGGTATGAGGGTATGGGAAAGTTCAAAGATTGAAGAATTCAACACTTAGAAAATTTCATAAGAATTAGAGAGATGTTGGGATAAGTAGGGAAAGCATGATAGTATACACAATCTCAAAACTCTAAAACTCTAAAAAACACAAAATCACTAAGGAAAATTCTAGGAAGAGCCCAAACTTAGAATTTTTATGATTTCTTCCCCCTATGGACATGTAAGGGACCCATTTATGGTGTCTTATATTAGTTACAAAAAATGGGTCAAATGAGGCATGAAATGACAACATTTTTATGACCTATGCATGGTGATTGCTTGTTAATCATGGATCCAGTAGCCTTATTAGTCCATTTGGAATGGATTCACTACAAGACTTACAAACAACCCAAGAGAGCAACTCTTTTTGAACTTTGCATGACTAGTGTAATGTCCCTTACCCGACCTTGACCTAGAATTCACTTGTTTATTAGATTTAGGGTTTCCTTTTTCCAGATGAATGTCCTAATGCAATAACCCTAGATTGGAACCTGTATTCACCATGTTAACAACATATATGTTAGCATTAATATCTAGATATCCAAAATATATTCATAATCATAAAGCAATAATGAAGACATAAGAGGAGTCACTCAACCCATCAGGAGAGGAGAATCCCTAAGGGGCCAATGATCTACCACCTCCTATTGCCCAACCCTTATCTCAGGCCTATGGGGAAGAATGCCTAGGTGGAACCACCATCCCTCCATGACCCAACCCTTGCTTCGGGCCAATGGGGAAAAATGCCCAACCCTTGCTTTAGGCCAGTGTGGTAGAACCTGGATGGGGTTTTTAGACAAACCACTTAAGTCATGATTCACCTCTCTTGGAAGGATTTCAATCAGAGTGCAAACAATTTCTACACAATTTCCAAAGAAGCAATCATTATTGATTCACTTACATTTTCATCTATTATTCTATGAAAGAGTCCTACATGAGTATCTAATTCAACATGATGATATGTCAGAGTGCATGAGTAAATATAATATAATGCAGAACTAAATTAAGCAATATCCATATCTATATGTTCATCATATCCATTAGATCCATGATGTAATTCAATACAACCTACAGTTCCAAAATTAGTTCATTAGAATTACAATTTTGCGAAATTCAGATTTCAATCAAACATAAATGTAGATCAAGCATCATTAGAACCAATTCTGGAAAAGGTAAACAATTATGGTCTATATCCGTTCAAGGACTACATAGTCTGCCAAATCTAATGCCAAATATCAATGCCAAGAATCTATTTCCAGATTATGATCTATCAAGGAGGGATGGTTTCAAAACATATAAGAAGCACTTATATATTTCAATGAATAAAGACTGGATATTATATTCAATAATTCATAGATCGATTGGAGCTTGGGTCAAGGGTTTATGCAACATCACTATGTCAGATTGAGGAAATTAACTATTAAAGCTAAGTGAATAGTCTCACCTGAGTTGTTGTATCTCTCCACATTTTTTGATTCCTTACTCACCTCCTTCAACCCATACTGGATTGATCATAGGATGAGGACAATTCATAATCTACTTATGTTTATATTAAAGAGTCATCATTACTTATAAGGCTTAATAATTGCTGCAAATATCATTATGGTATAATTGTGAATATAAATATAAATATAAATATATATATATATATATATATATATATTATGTGGGTGATCCCACAATAGTGGTTTACAATTTTTGGCCAAACTGGACACTAAAATTATTATTTTTAACTAAATCTTCACATTTGGGCACCTATAGCGGCTAAACTGTGATGAATTTGAAGATGATGCAAACTAGAGTCTCATCACCTTTTGTTTTTAGATTCTAAAAATATTTTTTTCAAATTTTTTGGAATAAGATTGCACTTCTTTTTCCATCTCCCATGAATGCTAGTTTTTTTTTCAGAAAACAACAATTTTAAAAAGTGATGCTCACTGTATACAACATAAATTTTTTTGTATGAAGGATAAAATTATGATTTTTTTGAATTTAGATTTGTAACTATGATATCTAGCACTTTCATTTGATCTCATAGTTTTTTATTTAATATTTTTTTCCTTAATAGAGTTTCGAAGTCAAACCAATTTCAATTCAGACATAGGCGGACTGTATACAACATAACTTTTTCTGTATGTATCGAAATTCAATTTTATTTTTTTAATGGATCAAGGACATCAATACTTAGAACAAACATATTTTAAAAAAAATTAGTTTGGTAATTTTCTATTTTTCCACATGTGCAAAACAAAGAGCTTGATTGTCGGTGAAAAACCTATGTTTAATAAAACAAAAAAAATACATACATAATAAAACCAAAACATATTAAAATTATATTCGTGGGATAGCTCATTTCGAGGACTACCATAATCATTTTGAAATAAATTTTAAATGAATTCATTTGATCCCCAAAAAGTTAAATCAAAAGTGATTTTTTATCAACATTTTGATAGGTGTAAAGGGGACTCATTTATAGGTGTGGTTTAAAACTAGAGAGGTTCTATCCAAGGGGGTTTGATCAAACCCTCTTCAATTGTAATCCTTAAAATGGAAATTTTAAATGCTTAAATCATTATATTTTCTAAAAATATGTGATTTCAGAAAAAATCAATTCCTCTCAGAAATTGTAAACCAGCTTTGTGGGATCACCCATGTATATGTAACTTATATATTCATATATATATATACTTTACTCATTTCATATTATTCATTATAAATTTTTTCTATATCTATGTATATATAAATATTAATAATCATATAAATATTTAACATTCCAAAGATATTACTTACTAAATATATTCACATATTCCTGATTTCTCCATCGATCAGAATATGCTTTATATATATTCTTTTCTATCTTTATTACTTGTTGTCCTCTTCTTAAAATCTCCCTCTTCTCATAAATATTTTCTCAGATTTTATTTTCTTTTCATTCTATTCCATTTCATACGATTCCCCCACTTGATCGATGCCTTTTGGTCTCGATTTAATTCTCCTTTTATAGCCCGCTTACCAAGAGTCTTTCCCTTGATTTGGGACGTTCTTTTTAGTTTAGTCTAATGTCTTTATCATAATCTAATTTCTAATTCCCAGGTTACTACCTAATGAACCGTTGCATTTACTAAATTGTTGTAGAAATTTTAGGAATCAATGCCTCCTTTAGAGAATCGATGCCTCATCTAGGATATATATAAGCAATCTATAGTTATTATTTGTTTATTTAATTTGTCATAAACTAGATTAGAGACTGTAATTATTATTTTTTAATTAGTTATCAACATTTCTTTTATTATTATAATAATTACAAATATCTATTGTTCTATTTATGATATAATTATAATTTTATATATGATGATTATAATTAGGATAATAATAGTTAGATGGCAATTTCTTATATTTATTTGGTTTTGTTATTTGTATTTCAATATTTCATAATTGGTGTTACAGTTTTGATTATAATAATTTTAATAATAATATCAAATATGTTGTTATATTTGATGGTTATAATAATATTATCTTATGATTATTATAATAATATTAAATTGCTAATATTTCTTTATATATTTTTAATATATATTTTGTTATTCGTTTTATTTATTCATTTGTATTTCAATGCTTTATATTTTAGTGTTACAATTTCAGGGACATGACAGTCCTCCTTGCCCAAGATTGCTTGTCCTCAAGCAATCACAATTCCAAACATCTTTTCACATTACAAGTTGTGTCCTTTCACTTCAATAGTTACAACCCTCCATTATTGCATTTGGATACTAATAATAATAATAATCCAGTTTTAAATAATCATTTTGACAGGCAACATTAATATTTTCATAGTTTAAGCATAAAGTAAACATGATGGTGAGCTCCACATGAATCAAAAATTAAAGCAAACAACTAGGTAGCTCAACCAAGTAGGCAAGTAGCTCAACCAAGTAGGCAAGTAGCTCAATCTCGCAAACAAGTAGCTCAAGCAAGCAAGTCGTAGCTCAAGTACACAAGCAAGTAGCTCAAACAGGAAAACAAGTAGCTCAAGAACATAGGCAAGTAGCTCAAGCACACAGGAAAATAGCTCAAGCATGCACAAGATGGTAGGAAAGATGCTCTGATACCACTATAATGTCCCTTACCTGACCTTGACCTAGAATTCACTTGTTTATTAGGTTTAGGGTTACCTTTTTCCAAATGAATGTCCTTCTAATGGAATAACCCTAGATTGGAACATGTATTCACCATGTTAACAACATATTTGTTAGCATTAATATCTAGATATCCAAAATATATTCATAATCATAAAGCAATAATGAAGACATAAGAAGAGTCATTCATCCCATCAGGAGAGGAGAATCCCTAAGGGGCAAACGGTCTACCACCTCCTATTGCCCAACCCTTATCTCAGGCCTAGGGGGAAGAATGCCTAGGTGGAACCACCATCCCTCCATGAGCCAACCCTTGCTTCGGGCCAGTGGGGCAGAATGCCCAACCCTTGCTTTAGGCCAGTGGGGTGAAACCTGGATGGGTTTTTTAGAAAAACCACTTAAGTCATGATTCACCTCTCCTGGTAGGATTTCAATCACAATGGAGACCGTTTCTACATAATTTCCAAAGAAGTAGTCATTATTGATTCACTTGCATTTTCATCTATTATTCTAGGAAAGAGTCCTACATGAGTATCTAATTCAACATGATGATATATCAGAGTGCATGAGAAAATATAACATAATGCAGAACTAAATTAAGAAATATCCATATCTATATGTTCATCATATCCATTAGATCCATGATGTAATTCAATACAACCTACATTTCCAGCATTAGTTCGTTAGAATTGCAATTTTATGAAATTCAGACTTCAATCAAACATAAATGTAGATCAAGCATCATTAGAACCAATTCTGAAAAAGGTAAACAATTATGGTCTATATCCATTCAAGGACTACATAGTTCACAAAATCTAATGCCAAGAATCTATTTCTAGATTATGATCTATCAAGGAGGGATGGTTTCAAAACACGTTAGAAGCACTTATATATTTCAATGAATAAAGACTAGATATTATATTTAATAATACACAAATCGATTGGAGCCTGGGTCAAGAGTTTATGCAACATCATTATGTTAGATTGAGGAAATTAACTATTAAAGCTAAGCGAGTAGTCTCACCTAAGTTGTTGTATCTCTCCACATTTTTTGGTTCCTTATTCACCTCCTTCAACCTCATATTGGATTGATCATAGGATGAGAAAAATTCATACTCTACTTATGTTTATATTAAAGAGTCATCATTACTTATAAGGCTTAATAATTTCTACAAATATCATTATGGTATAATCCTGAATATAAAATATATATATTCCAATATATATTATGTATATGTAACTTATATATTCATATATATATATATATATATATACTTTACTCATTTCATATTATTCATTATAAAATTTGTCTATATCTATGTATATATAAATATTAATAATCATATAAATAATCATCATCCTTGCATGACGATTGCATATAAATATTTAACATTCCAAATATATTACTTACTAAATATATTCACATATTCTTGATTTCTCCATCAATCAAAATATGCTTTATATATATTATTTTCTATCTTTATTACTTGCTATCCTCTTCTTATAATCTCCCTCTTCTCATAAATATTTTCTTAGATTTTATTTTCTTTTCATTCTATTCCATTCCATACGATTCTCCCACTTGATTGATTCCTTTTGGTCTTGATTTAATTCTCCTTTTATAGCCCACTTACCAAGAATCTTCCCCTTGATTTGGGACATGCCTTTTAGTTTAGTCCAATGTCTTTATGATAATCTAATTTCTAATTCCCAGGTTACTGCCTAATGAACCGTTGCATTTACTAAATTATTGTAGAAATTTTAGGAATCAGTGCCTCCTTTAGAGAATCGATGCCTCCTCTAGGATAGATATAAGCAATCTGTAGTTATTATTTGTTTATTTAATTTGTCATAAACCAGATTAGAGACTGTAATTATTATTTGTTTATTAGTTATCAGTATTTTTTTATTATTTTTTTATTTGTGATTTCTTTTATTATTATAATAATTACAAATATCTATTCTATTTATGATATAATTATAATTTTATCTATGATGATTATAATTAGGATAATAATAGTTAGATGGCAATTTATTATATTTATTTGGTTTTATTTTTTATTGGATAAGCATGGTTTTTTAAAGGGCCCTGAACCCTTTTACAAATTGAAAGATAGATCGTTCAACTCAACAAAACAACAAAAACCAGCATCGACCAACAAGACAACAAAAAACAACAACCAAACGGAACCACTACAACTCCATTGAAATGGAGAAAAAAATTACATGCCTTGCTCAAGGTGGATTAAAAAATTATTCCAGAGGTTTTTGCTGAACCATTATACAAGGGTTCTTCACCACAAAAATTTTCCTCTTTTTTTTGCAAGGAGAAGAAGCATAACCACTCATGGGGCCAAACAAACCAGGAGTATCAACATAGGGGCTATTGGAATCTTCAACCCGAGGCTTCTAAAAGAGAGTGGTGTGATCTTCTGTAACAACATACATCTTCTCTTTTTCCTTCCAAACAAAGTGTTGTTTCTTTTTCCTTAGGCAGGTAAAGGAGGCATGACCTACTTTATCGCAATAATGGAAAATAATGGGAGAATTTTCATACTCAATCTGCTGTACCCACTTGCCAAGTCTTGAAGATAAGGTAATCTAGGTAGGGAGGATTAGGTTATTCTCCACTAACACTCAAACCTAGAAAAAAAAATCTCTTCATCGATTTCATGATCTTATCCATAGAACAAAAATTCCCAAAAGAATTAGCAATACCCATAAAAATCTTTTCGTGCCAAAACTCCAAAGGCAACCCTAGAAAAAAAACCCAAATAGGAAACATAAGAGTGTCTATCATAGGGTTGAAACCAAGAGACCACCTTTGAGGGCAGAGGCCGTTTTGACCAAAAAAACCAAGGGCCATCAATAAGGACCTTAAAGCAACTTTCTTCACAAGGAAAGGAAAAGAGGAAGAAATCATTTATCATGGCAATTACCTTGATCTGATCATAGAACTTCTAGATCCGACAAACCCATCTTCTAACAACATCAATGTTGGGACAAAGGCCACAAAATCTCCCAACCAAGGAGCTCTTAAGCCAATCCAAGGTCTCCACAAAGGTAGAATCAGGAACATCAAATTCAACTTGTCCTTCCTCCAAAGCAGCAATGGAGCTACCATCAAAAACATCACAATGGGTAGACCCGCCACCATCCTTCATATCATGAATCCTTTGAGGCAACCACAGGGGAGGAAGGAAGAACAGATTGAGTAGTACTTAAACCCTCAGCCCTATAGTCCATCCAATCAATGGGAAGCTCGAAAACTATAGGGGGCAAAGGGGAAACAACATGGACTTCAAAAGAGGAAGGAGCGCCCTCCTCAACAAAAACATGAATAAGGAATCCTTTTTTGAGACCAGAAAACAAAAGAAATGTCACTAGTTTTCTCAATAGAAGTAGTAGTCAAGTTCCTCTGAGTCTTCAAACGTGCCTCCAAAAGGATATCAAGGAGAAGCTCATCCTCCTCAACTGACCCCTCACAGATCCCATCCTCAGGACAACTAGAAGAAGCAAAGGAAGAACCATCAACTGGATCTTCAAAGTTAGAGTACAAAAAATCAACCTCATCCCACTCTTGAGCCCATAGGTCAACAATAGGGGCGTTAGGGGAGCCATTCCCCATAGAAACAAACCCACCATGGGATCCCACCAGACCAAACCCGGTTGAAGCTGCAGGAACAAGAGAAAAAAACACAGGACCAACATTAGCAGGTCCATCTTCATCTATTTCGCCTTCTTCATCCCCGCCATCTGCAAAAGCAATAGTATCTCCTTTAGAGTCTTCATCTTCATCACCTCCATCGTTAGGAAGTTTTAAAAAAAAGGCGACCTCCTCCATTCCTGTGCATAGCCTCCACCAATCCTCGTGGATGTAATCTAGCAGAGCCTCCACCATTCTTCCTTTCCCGTGAAGAGCCTCTATCGTTCCTCTGATCCCATGTAGAGCTATTCATAGAGCCTCTGTCATTCCTTCATTCATGCGCAGAGCCTCTCGCCTTTGTCATTCCTTAGTTATTTGGTTTTGTTATTTGTATTTCAATATTTCATAATTGGTGTTACAGTTTTGATTATAATAATTGTAATAATAATATCAAATATGTTTTTATATTCGATGGTTATAATAATATTATCTTATGATTATTATAATAATATTATCTTATGATTATTATAATAATATTAAATTACTAATATTTATTTATATATTTTTAATATATATTTTGTTATTTGTTTTATTTATTCATTTATATTTCAATGCTTTATATTTTAGTGTTACAATTTCAAGGACATGACAACTAGCCTCATAAAAAGCTAGAAAATTCCTTAGAGCACAAGAAAAATAGAGGGCAACATGTGAAAACTCCACTTGGAGGAAAGTAGGATAACTAAGGTCATGCATCCTTCTAATGAGAATGCAAAGTGTGCAATGACACTTCTTTGCAACAAAACAACTACTCTAATATGCACATGATTTATAAATATTGAGTGCCAAACTACCACAAAAACTTGCCTCTATTAATGACAAGTCTTCTAAAGGAGTTGATCTCCCTCAAGCCATAGTTGCATTCAATACTTAGATGCAACAAACGAAGCCATTTTATTGCATGCATTAGATCAAAATAATTTCCCATGTAGTGAATATTCATCTCACTATCAACTTTGTCATTATAGGGCAACCATAAAACATAGGTGCTAGAACTCTCTATTGATGCATTTGGTGTGCACATAGCAACATGGGTAATTATTTTTGAATTTAGGTTAGTGTCAAAAGAACTATAACTTGTGGAAGGAAAAAAATCTTCCTCACACAAGGGAACATTGTTGTTGCATCCACTAACCTTCTCACTTGAATTGAAGGAAAAATAATATGCTTCCAACTCACATTGTAATAAAAAATATGCCACTCCAACCTACTAATTTTCATAAGGGAGTTCTTCCTCATACATGTCAAACATAATGCTTTGAAAATCTAGCTTATTGTAAAATTGAACAAAAAATTGATTATCTTCCCAACCGATGTGTTGTTTCTTAACATCTTCAATAATAGTATGCTTTCCTAGGTGAAACACTCAAACTATTGTATACTATCAACCCCAACATTAGAATTCACATCTTCATCATGAATGGAAACCTCATACTCAACTTGCTAATCTTAGGAACAATAGGCAACCAACATAACTCAATGTTACATGTATTGATGCACATTTCATCAACACATATTTTAGAACCATAAGACACTTCGGATGAAGAATTAAATTCTTCAAATTATCTTGTTTTAATTTATTCTTGGCAATTGACTATGACACTTTTGCTACAAAAATCAGATCCGTGACACAATTCATCTTCTACTTTCGCTATTGCAACATTTTTTGGTGATGCATTGAAGCACACTTTGCATGAGGAAAACAACAAGTCTCAAACCAAATAAATAAGTTGTCATATGCATTCACATGATAATCAACTTCACATTATTCAAGTACAAAATCTTCACTTTGAAAATCAACTATAACAATACTATTTTTGGTAGTTTCATTTTCGTTTGGGGTTGTCCTATGTTCCTACCTTAGTAACCCAATTTATCAGAATAGATTCATCTTGTGCTTGTTCCTACCTTAGTACATCTTCTTCACATGATTCAAATTTTTGTTTTGGAATTATTGAGGCACTTTGAGCCATTAAATCTTAGCTAATAACCCCATTTTGGCATGAATCTTGGTTATGGGGTTGATTTCATGGGTAGCACCGTTCATGGTCTTGAACTATATTGTTTTGTCTTGGGACAATAGCTTTATAAGAGATCTTAGTAGTTGTGTTTAAGGTGTTCAAAGGCTTAGTATAGCTTAAGTGATCTTGTCCTTGAGTATTCCCTTGATAAGGTTGCCTAGTGGGTTGACAAGCTTGATTAAAAGATACATAAGGCCTATTATTCTAGGCTTGTTGCCTTTTTAAAGTGACTAATTGATTCCAAAAGTTTTATAACAAGGTTTTTAATTCATACAATTCATTGGAAGGAGAAACATAAGTAGTTGGTTGATAGGTTGTTACAGGAAAAGGTTCCAAACTTGGTTGAGTAGGTTGTATTTTAGGAAACAAAGGAATTGGAGGCCTTGGGGCTATTTACCAACTTGAATTAGAAATTTTCAGCTCTTATAGCAACATTATAAGTGTTTGATAAGGTTATTCCCTCCATTGGTTATATCATGATAGCCACATCACTATTCAAATCCTCCAAATAATAAAAGAATTGATGGTTTAGGGAAAGCTTGACCAAGGTTGGAATTCTATCCCAGGTCTTCTAGAACTTGAAGTTAGTCTACCTTGAACTTTTGAGGAGCTCTCTCGATAGTAGTTAGTTGATCTAATAGGGATAGATGATCACTTTTATCTTCAAATTATTCAAAAATCTTCTCACCTAACTCATCCTATTTATGTATTGAATTAAGCAATAGCCTCTTGCACCACTGTAATTCCTTATCCTTTGAAGAAGTGGCAAGAAGTCTAACAACTATACTATCCTTTGTGATATTGTGGATTGAGAAAATGTTGTTAATATCTCAGATGTGTTCTATAAGGGTAGTAGAATTTTCACAAGTGAAGTAAGATATAATTTTTAAATCTTCTATCAGAATGCCATCATTATTAACTAGGAGAAAAGGGCTTTCTCCATTAAAAGTGGCAAAACCTTGATTTCTTGGGGTAGCCATGGAAGGAGTATGGAATAATCTTCTGTTTGGATGGGAGGAACTATTAGTATTATGTGTGGATGGTATTCTTAGTTGGACTCTTAAATATGGTGAGGGTTTCCTATTATTTCTATTCCTTTTTGATGAAGATAAAGGTAGTTCTATGAATTTATAACACTTACCTTTATAGGATGATCTCATTTGTATTTTTAGCATGAATGATCAACACAATCTTAAATCCAAGAGACTTCAAAGTCACCAAATTCTCGTAGAATGTGTCTAAAGGCTAAAACTGCCAAGAACACTAATCCTCTCATCAAAATGATGTACGACTCATTAAACCTATCCCATTGGGCATGCCAAAAAATTAATGTCACCTAAAATTGCACCTTAAATAAACCCAATTTAGTATTTTAGAATAATAATGGGAATGATCTCTCAAGTGTGGGACCTTTCTAACTTGATATTAGACCTCTAGAGAAATTTGGTTCCTTTTTAAATAAAAAGGTAGTTTTTGATGAAAATCAATGCATATAAAAACATAAGTCTATTCCTAGTTCATTGATTCATAAGGAAAAAGGGGAGAAGGAAAACATAGAAAGGGAAAAGTGGTGATGCACCAAGACTTAATTGAGCTCTCTCCTAACTCACAATAACACATGAAACTTATAAAAGGTTGCAAAAACCACATAGATCTCCATTTTACTAGCTCCTACAAACATGTATGGAGGTAAGGGGGTTTAACAAGCACTAAGAGGGAGGGAAATAGCCATAAATAGTTCCTACAAATAATTTCTACACAACATACATCTTAAAAAAGAGGAAAAAAATCATTCATATATGAAGGCAAGAGCATTTAAATAGCATTGCAAGGGAATCATAAAGATCCACGACCTCTATTGATAAATGAGAGAATACCCAACATACAAGAATGACGAGACTAGGTAAAAAACAATTTTATTTATTGGAAGGCATTGCACCAATATTTTACAACTTTAAAAAGAGTAGAAAAATGTTAAAACAAAATTTCTCTTATGTTTGTCTTTGACTGAAAAATTTAACTAACTATTGATGAGGATTGTTGGGTCCTTAATACCCCTAGAGGATAGCACAAAAATAATAATACTATAGAGAGTGTTCCCATGCCCTAGCCATAATTCTTATCAATTCTTTGTAGAATAATGCCCCTTCAAAATATAATATGATCATATAGAAACGTGGAAAGAACATTCTTTGTACCCATGCCATACCTTTGAGCATTGGTGGTTATGGGATTGAGTATAAGGACCAAAAAATCACCCAAGAAATTTGCTAAAATTACAACATGGGGATGGTGTGTCATATATTAAATTTGTAAATAATAACTGATGTATGATGGAGTACCATTTTCCTCCTTTGAATCCATGCCAATCTTCATAAGAAATGGTTTTTGAGTGCCATTAGATTTGATTTGGTAGTTTGGGAGCATTAAAGATGTATTGATGAAATTATTGGGATTGTCATGTAGGTAGGTAGGATTTTCCTACTTTGAACGGTGGAGTTATGAGATTGGCACACCAGGGAGGGAAAGTCTAATAGACATGAAAGGAATATTGGGCCTAAAATATAGAAAATGGAAGGGGTTTATCTATTGGGATCAAGGATGATAAGAAAGTAATGCCAAGGGAGAGATGAGTTGGGAAGGACGATAAGGGAAAGACCTTTGGGATTTTAGGATTAGAGTTTTGGGTGGGAATTAACATGGTGCCAAAATAGGGAATGACCAAAATTCTAAATCCAAAGGACTTGATAAAGGAATTGGTATACTTTTAGGGAATCAAATATGAAGAGGAATGAATATTGAAGGATGAGATTAATGAGGAACTTTTAAATTTTGACAACTTGATGACATCATTTGTACTACTTACATCAACATGATGTCAAAATAATGTCATCTAGGTGAAGGTATCAGGAATGGGGTAGTTCAAAACTCCAATAAGGGATTTAGTGGGAAAAGGTGGGATGCCAGACTTTTAGGGAAGTCATGACTGGGGGGACAAGTTTGAAAGGGATGTGAAGCACTAAAAGTCTAAAATACTTAGGAAATTTTTGACAAAGATCTGAGTGGAATGTCAAGATGTCAAACTTTTGAGGAAGACATGCTAAGGATGAAAAGTTTAATAGGGATGAAGGGATCCAAAATTTTGAAAGGACAACTATAAGTGTGAATAAGTAAAATAACTAAAAACACTTCTTAATGAAAAATTATATCAAGATTCAATCAACAATTAACTAATTTAAAGCACAAGAAACTTGAAAGCGTCTCATTGTTTCCTATCTCCAAAGATTTATTAAATCAAAGAGGGCTCTCAGATTTGGTAAGCACTTGTGACTATTAAAATGCCAATCTAGAGAATGGAATGATGCTAAATGCAATGATGTAATGATTTCTAAAATCTATGATGTGATCCTTTGATGAAAATGACATCAAACATACAAATGAAGCTACCGTAAACTAGGATAAATCTAAATGAAATGCCATGATTATGATTATATTGATTGCTATATGATTCTATTGCTATATGCTCAATTGCTTGAATGCTAAGATGCTTGATTCCTTTTCCTGCAGAGTAAGATTGCACAAAGATGGGATCCTATTTCCTGTTGAATGAGGATGTATTTATAGATTCACAACAATAATTTTTGTGAAGGGGAAACACAACAGAGGCATGGATTCAATCTAGAGGATTGAATGGTAAGAGATGAAGAAGCTTGAGCTGATCATGGGAATGGTTCCTCCCCATGAAAACATCAGGCCAAATGATAGGAAGAATCAGAGGAAGGAGATTGAAGAGGATTGCTTGCAAGTTTGTCTCCAAAGCTTTCCTGTGAATGCCAGTTGAATTAATTTAGACATAGGTGAGATATGATGAGCTGTAGGATTTGAATATTTTGGATTTATTCAAATTTAGGAAGAAATAAGATATTAAATTTAATAAAAAAAAAACTATAGAAGTCTATTTATTAAATTAAATATGGAATAAATGAACAATTAAATAAAACAAAGTACATGAACCTGTTTATTTAACTAATATAGAATGATGTGATTTAAAATAGAAGAATTTGATAATTAAATAAAACAAAGTATTAAATTTATTTATTTAATTGAAGATGGAATAATAGAAGAATTAAATGTGAACTATATAAATAAATATTTCTATTTATTTAATAGTAGATGAATTAAGATTAATTAATCAAATAAGTCATATTTAATTAATTAGATTATCCAGACCATTTTCAGGTGTTTGGTTCAAAGAAATTTTTGTGTTGCTACTGCTAGTATCGACGGAAAAATTCAGTATGCCCCAAACATTGATTTTCAGGTGATCGATGAATATATGCCCCCTTGGGAGATAAATTTATGATTTTTTTTATTTTTTTTTAATTTTCAGAAATTTTCAATTTCCTTATTTTTTTTTTTGATGTTTCGATAATGATTCGATGAAGATTTGATGGTGAAATAATTTAACTCCCAACAAAAAATTATGAAAATTCCCTTGTGTCGATTAAATGTTGCCCTGCTTTGCCTCCTTGTGTTTGATGATTTTCGATCGTGTCAGCCTTTGATTTGATATTGATTGATGATCTTGATAGATTAGAATATTATTGATCTCATGATAGGTGAGATTCAATGATTGTTTGATTGATTGATTGACCTCATGATAGGTGAGGATCAATGATAGATTGATGATTGACCTCATGATAGGCGAGGTTCATTGATAGATTGATTGATTGACCTCATGATAGGCGAGGATCGATAATAGATTGATTGATTGACCTCATGATAGGCGAGGTTCAATGATAGTTGCTCATGAGATTCGATCAAAGTCTCACCAGAGATTATTAGATTGATAGGCTGATTGATTTTTGATTGATTGATAATATTGCTGATTTGCAATATGTTATGATCATAGGAGGATTTTAGAGTTCTTCCCAAAGACATGGGACATGATTCCACATCTAGTGTAGGCCAATATAGATATCATCAATCGATGTGGTTTATCAACTTTGATTGATATGCCCCAGTATAAGATTGATTAATGTACTAAAACTTGATGATGCACACTTATTTAGTCAAAGATTTTATGATTGCTCCATCATGTTATTGATTCACTAGCCTTTGGAATAAACTATTCTACAAATGAAAAAATAACATAAATGCAATCTAATTTAACCATGCAAAACTACATGCAAACATTGGCATCTTAACAATGCTTTTATATGTGCTTTTTATCATCATTGAGCCTTCTAAAATGTTGAAAGTGAGTACAAGCATCGATGGTATGAGTTAGACCATGATGACCTGAGTACTACTTCCATGATTTTTGATATTGCAAGTGAACACAAGTATCTAGGTATAATTAAACCAAGATGACTTGAGAATTTCTTGTGTAAACAGATAAGAATCAATCACTTTCCTATGTGAATTCCAAATGTCATCAGTGATACTTTGTAGAGCACGTCTCGCAACAATTCACATAATAATAATGATTAACTCACAAACATAAGACACATAAAATATTATCCTCCTTCCTAGCTTCTCTAGTTTAATACATCATCAAGTTGCTCCAAAGAAATGATAAAAAAGATCAAAGTACAACAATTTAACTTTTGTTTAAAGTATTTCAACCATTATTCAAATTAGATTATCCATATTGATTTGATTTTATGTTTGATTTTCTAATTTTTTTGTGATTTTGACCAAAAACCTAACCTAAAGACCTATTCTAGGGGCCTCGGGGGCTGATCAAAGATTAGCCTTGCCTACGTTATACACGTAGAGACCATGTAGTTCGACTGGATGGCTTTGTTTTTGAATTTTTGCGTGATTTTTGACTTGTTTTTGGATTTTGATGTGATATGGATGTTTGACGTGCTCCTGATGGTGATTGATGTTCAAAGTTGGGCTGTGTTTCAATCATTGTTTATCTATTTGATTAAGTTCAAAGTTTTATTGCCCCCAGTGAGATCAAGATTTTTCCCCCAAGCTAGGGTGAGACATGACCACATTACAATGATATGTACTTGAGATTTTATTGAACCTTTTTCAGATTTTATGATTTTTTTGTATTTTTCAGGATATTTAAGATGAAATGAGATGATATGCCTGATTGAAGGAACAAGATGCCCCACAATAGGGGTAATGCAACCATGGATAAATGATATATCAAAATGAAAGATTCACTGCAAAACATGTCACACAAGCAACATATCTCTTTATGATATTGCTATCAGGATTCAACCGTGTAATTTGACATGGTTGAATCCTGATAGCAATATCATAATTTGACATGCCGTGGAAGAAAACTCCTACTTATCAAGATATCTCTTGTCAAAAGATGATAATGGTTGATTGATTAAGATGCGAGGAATGATTGATTCCATAAGACATGATGATAATAATTACTTAGGATCACTAATTTCCTCTAAGTACGATAAGATTGATGATTTGTTGAAAAAATATATGAGGATTGGATAATATTTTGTAGCTAGGCTTAAATATGATTTGCATGATAAGATTCAAGGTTGCAAAGGGACATGGCGACATGGATTTTGATAAGCTAGAATATATGGAATAGAAGAAAGAAAGGATAAAAATAATGAATGGTACATAATGATCAAGATCAACTAGATAAGATACAAACACAAGGCCCAAGTATTTTGCCCCTATTCCTTATCAAGACCAAAGAAAGGAAGAAAGGATGTATTTAGTAAGAATGATGGAATATGGATAAGATGAAAGATATGGTATGGAAGATATGGATAAAGTGTATAGGATAAGATACATGATGTTCAAGAAAATCCTTAACCTTGTCAAGATCAAAGGTGGAAATGTAAGGAATGAGCATAGAAAGGATAATGACCATTAATGATAAAATGGATGAAACTTGTCCCTAAGTGTAGAGTGCAAGAGGAATATGGAAGATAGGATATGGATGATAGGGAAATGGAGGAAGGACTTAAGCATCAAGTTTCACAACCAAATATCCCTCTAATAAACCATGGCAATGGGAATTAGATTCCTAAATGTTGACAAATTAATGATATGATGGAAGAATCTAAGGACTTATGCAAAGGTTTGGATTAAAGGAGAATTATGGGGGATGAATGTTGGATAATGTATAGGAGGTTGGAAGTCTTGTTGATGGATAGATGGAAAGGATGGAAAGATCAACGTTGGCACACACCTTGAAGGGTGGCAGAGTGATGGAGGAAAAATGGATTTGGAAGGTGATAGGTTATTAGAAGGAAAATTGGAGGAAGCTTTTGGATTAGCAAATTCAAATGCCAATTTGGATTTTATTGCTTCTATGAGACTTTTAGGAATCCACATGACTTTTGACTTTGATTTTTTCTTTGTGGGCCTTTGTGGCCTTTAAAATTTTTCTTTTTGATTTATGGATCTTTGTGGTCTTTGAAAATTTCCTTTTTTGCTTTGATGGGCCTTTGTGGCCTTTTGAAATTTTATTTTGATTTATGCACCTTTGCGGTCTTTGAGATTTTTCTTTGTTGGGCCTTTGTGGCCCTTTAGATTTTTATTTTTTATGTTGGATCAATTTTTCTTTTATTTTTTCATGTCTCTTCGAGGAGACATGTTGATCCTTTGATACATGTGGATTTTGATATAGAAGCTTTTTCTATTTGGCACCCAAATTTCTTCCAAGAGAAATGGGAGGGGTGGATTGAGATGAATTATATGGAGGTATTATGGATGAGTTAATGTGGGTAGAATTTTGAAAGGGCATCAAGGATGTGTGCCTTTGTTGTTCTTGAGAAATAGGATATGGACCTAGGATAGAGGGAAGGTTTGATGGACTAGGATGATGAATTAGGATAGATGGTATGTTTGGTGGATTAGGATGAGGACCTAAGATAGATGGTAGGTTTGATGAACTAGGACACTTAGGTATATAACCAAGTCCATAGTGATATGGGTTTCTTTGAATAGAAAGGGATTCTAGGATACCTTGTTCATGAAGGCCTAATCCTTTTCCTTTGTAATTCATACTGTGACACACTCATTTACCAATGGGACATGTATTATTTGTGAAACAAGATGCGAGTCCATTTTGGGGAGGATATGATATGGATGAGAGGATAGGTGTTGGAAGTAAACTGGAATGGATAAAGGTGGAGGATCCCAATTTATAGGCATGGGGTTCATGGATAGCTTGAATAGGTGTGATAGGCTCTTGACTTGGAAAATAATTATGAAGTGATATGAAAGGAATATCTTGTTCATGAGAAGGATAAACATCTTCATGGGATGAAAGGTTATCCTTGAATGGAAGCATATCTTGATCTTGATGAGGAAGGGAATCATGAGATTTTTTAGAAAGTGTGTCTTGATCATTAGTTGGTAAGACATCATTAGATAGGATGGAAGAAATATCATGCTCTTGTGATACAATAGAATCATGAGATGGTATGGATTGATTAGATGACGTGGAAGAATAAATTGGAAGGATACTTGTCTCTTGAGATGGAAGGGAATTATTTTGGATGAAAAGTGAAAGGAGGGGATTGTCATAAGATTCTTGAGAAATGGGATCTTGATCAAAGATTGGAAGAATTTTTGGAATTTTGATATCATTGGATGGAGTGGAAAGAATATTTTTATCTTGATGTGTAGGGGAGTTTATGCTAGCATGCTTCAGATTGAGAGATTGACATGAATCATTGGATGTTGAAGATATGATAGAAGAGGATGATTGGATTGAATTGTTAACTTGAGTGAAAGAATCTTGAGGTTTATTTTGGCTTATGGTGGATGGAGATAAATGCATGACATGGTAGGATTGCTCAATATCATTTGTGTTTGAGGACTGAGATTTGGGCTTCTGATTTTATTTTTTCAAAAATTCAAAGATATTGAACTTGGATGATGTAGTTGTTGGTGGAGAAGGTGTCATGTCTAGATTTTTGTCATAGGAATAAGAATAAATTTCTGACAAAAAATATCTGTGTGTGGTTGTTTCCCTTTGCATATCCCAAATTTGTTGTTGAAGGTTTTTCATTTGATGAGCTAAAGCATTCAATTGATCCTCATCTATTTCAGCCATGGTGGTTTGAGTTTCAATTTCATTTTTCTAGGAGTTTTTGTCTTTGTAACCTTGTTAAAATGGGCATATAAGTGTTATGGTTTTTACTAAAATTTGGTCTTTTTGTTTGGATGAGTGCCAATGGTATTAACTTAAGTCGAATAGAATGATATATTCTATTGATGAAACCAAGTTGAAATCTGATTATTGTGTTTCGTTTTGTGATTGTAGGATGAAAAAAATCCCGATGATGAAACTTAACCCAATAACCAAGATTTGTGTTTGATAATTGGACACTTTATAATTGCAAGATCTAGGTTTAACTTGAAAAAGTTTTGACTTGTAAGATCCTATTTGTTTCAATTTTTAAGACACTATCTGGACTGAAAATGTTTTTGTTATGATACAAATCTAGATTTTGATGTTAACTATCTGAGTGATGAGAAAAATAACTCTCTAGTTTATGTTATCTAGATGCGCTATAACAGATCTTAGATGCACTAAAATACTGATAAATTATGACTGGTGAGTTTTGATGACAAACAACATATGCACTATAAGATTTGTCAGAAGCACTGAAATAGACTGTGAAAGTGCTATTTTATTAGTGGATGCGCTAAAACAAACTTTGGATGCGCTATTTTGGGACTTCCCAGTGTTGTTTGGTTTTTCTCAGTGTTGGGAATTTTGACAGGATATCTTTGTTGGTAAATCTCTGATTTCTTGACAACAAGCCTAATGTTTCCAAGTTTTTCCTCTATTGTAAGAATTGATCTAGCCTATTGGAATATTGTATGGTGGGTTGTGGGATAAAAGAATGATGAATGGGTTGACTATGATTATGATTTTGTGAGAGAGCTCTTCTTTGGAAATAAGTTTATGAACACAAAGGCTCTAAAGTATAATCATCAGTATATCCCCTAGAAAAATCATGAAACCTATGGATGAAAGTTCTATTTTGAAGCAAGACTTTCCTACTTTGATATAAAAATCGTCTTCTTTCCAAACATTTCTTGTAACTAAGTTGTTTCTTTGGTTTCTTGACTCTTTTTGTGAGGGATTTCTTGACAAACGTTGTGGATTTCCAATCCCTAATCATAAATTTCACCGTTTTATTTTGTTTGACTCTTTTGTGTTCTTCTAGATGATCTTTATTTGAATTAATGATTTGAAAACACAACAAGCAATTGTAGAACAATTATTTTTAAGACCTGAAATCTAAACAACAAGTGTATGTTTAAGAATTAAACATGATCCTTCTTGATTTCCACTAATTTTTGACAAAGCATACACCTCAAGCAGACTTACTCCTAAGGTCAAAAAGGTCATTGTTATACTCAACAACCCACATCTTAAAATTGTGTCGACTCACACAGCCGTGTCACCCCCTAGAGGGGGCCCGTGTTTTTGTCTTTTCCAGGCGCGTACTCAAGGTTAGATTTCTCGATCCCTTGAGCAAACGATCCTTGGAAATTATATGGTGAGTGTCTTGGGGGAAAATTCTTCCCTCCCCTTCCACTACGAGTATTACAATGTCTGGTTACTGACTTAGCTGGATTATACACTATGGTTTCTATATAGGGTTTCTGTGCAGTGTGGCAAATGATAAACTCCCTCAAGAGACCTCCCAACCTTTAGAACAAAGGCTTTGGGGATGGTTATCTTGCACACTACCATCAAGTTTGAATTTCATCAACAACTCGCTTTTGATTATAGTGGGTTGGAATCCTTGGCTTTAAGCATTCCCACTTAGGTCGTTCTCATAGGGTGAGTACTTTTTCCTACTACGATAGACCTTCTAAAGGATTTAAAAAGCATAAATTGCATGAAAATAAAGGATGAGTCTAGACTTTTGATCACCTAGTTAAGGGGAGAGCATAAGCCTATCACCACACAAGCATAGTAATCAATGTTTGATTTTTAAGCCCAAAAGACAATTTTCTATTCTAGGTGAAGATATTGTTTCACAAAAGTCATGATGTTAATTTTAACTGATATAGCAAATGTATGATGACTATTGTAGGATTGATATATTTTAAACCAAATGACTACCCTAGGATTGGTTCATTTTAATCCAAATCCAAAAACCAGTGAGTGTCTAATTTTCTTTTTAACCAACTTTGACAAAGCTTGTGTAGATGGTTAATTTTAAGCCCAAATTAATGCTAGTTGGTCCTAAAGCATGAATGAAAAATAACATATGATGGTTTATTTTCCCATGAGTGTTTGAAAACACTATTACAATAAATATCAAAAAAAAAATTCTTTCACTTCAATGCTCCATGTTCCTCTTAAAACCTACAATAAATGCTCAAAATTTTAGATGATGTCAAGAAATAAGAAGATATAAGGGTTAGATGAATGATTAAACACAAAAACCCTAAAACTTAGACCAAGTTACAATGTGATTTGACTTTAAATGTAAAATTGAAACTTTTAACTCTACAAAAAGTGAGAAATACCTACACCATTGCATAGCTTATGAAATTATACCCCATTTCAAAAAACAAATTTTCAAAAAAGACCTTCGTATGACCATTTTAAGTTTCACTATAAAACTGCTAAAACAGAGATCTATGCGCTAAAACAGACTACAAAAGCATTAGAAATTTTGGTGGAAGTGCTAAAACAGATTTTAGAAGCGCTAAAACTTTTGGTGGAAGCGCTGTAGAATCCCTCAATCGCGCTAAAGGAAACATGCTTGTATCCTATACAAACACTTTTCAGAAAAAAAAATGTTAAAATATGGGGTTAGGGCCCCATGGTGGGTGCCAGATTGTAAGTGTGAATAAGTAAGTAAGTAAAACAACTAAAAAAAATTCTTAATGAAACATTTTATCAAGATTCAATCAGCAATTAACTAATTTAAAGCACATGAAACTTGAAAGCATCTCATTGTTTCCTATCTCCAAAGATTTATTAAATCACAGAGGGCTCTCAGATTTGGTAAGCACTTGTGATTGTTAAAATGCCAATCTAGAGAATGGAATGATGCTAAATGCAATGATTTAATGATTGATAATGATTGATAAAATCTGATGTGATCATTTTGATGAAAATGACATGAAATAGACAAATGAAGCTACTGTAAACTAGGATAAATCTAAATGGAATGCCATGATTATGATTCTAATGATTGCTATATGATTCTATTGCTATATGCTCAATTTATTGAATGCTAATATTCTTGATTTCTTTTCCTGCAGAGTAAGATTGCACAAAGATGAGATCATATTTCCTGTTGAATGAGGATGTATTTATAGATTCACATCAATTTTTGTGATGGGGCAGCACAACAGAGGCCTAGATTCAATCTAGAGGATTGAATGGTAAGAGATGAAAAAGCTTGAGTTGATCATGGGAATGGTTCCTCCCCATGAAAATATTAGGCCAAATGATAGGAAGAATCAGAGGAAGGAGATTGAAGAGGATTGCTTGCAAGTTTGTCTCCAAAGTTTTCCCGTGAATGCCAGTTGAATTAATTTAGACATAGAATATCTAATTTTATTGGTGAGATATGATGAGCTGTAGGATTTGAATATTTTGGATTTATTCAAATTTAGGAAGAAATAAGATATTAAATTTAATAAAACAAACTATAGAAGTCTATTTATTAAATTATTTATGGAAGAAATGAACAATTAAATAAAACAAAGTATGTGAACCTATTTATTTAATTAAGATGGAATAATGTGATTTAAAATAGAAGAATTTGATAATTAAATAAACCAAAGTATTAAATTTGTTTATTTAATTTAAGATGGAATAATAGAAGAATTTGGAAGAATTAAATGTGAACTATATAAATAAATATTTCCATTTATTTAATAGTAGATGAAATTAAGATTAATTAATCAAATAAGTCGTATGTAATTAATTAGATTATCCAAAAGATTTTTAGGTGTATAAAAAAACAAATGGGGAATTTTTGATAAGGAACAAAGCATGACATCAAGATCAATGAGTTAGGGTGATAGTGAAGGTACGAGGGTATGTGAAAGTATGAAAGTCAAAAAAATTCAACACAGATAATTTTAAAAGGATTAGAGTGTGATGTTGAGATTGTTAGGGAAGGCATGACTGTATGCACAACCCCAAAACTTTGAAACTCTAACAAACACAAAATCACCAAGGAAAAATCCCCTAAAAGAGCCCATAATTAGAAATTTTATGGTTTGTTCCCCTCTTGACACCTTGGGGACCCATTTATGGTGTCTCATATTGGTTATAAAGAATGGGTCAAATGAAGCATTAAATGAACACAAGAACATCTTGAAAAAGGTAAGAGGTTTAAAATTGACTATCATTCTTTAGTGCAGTGATTTGTTAAGGAGCAAAGAATCAACTTGCATCTAGTAGGGAATTCATAGTTTGAAAATCCATCTAATACACCTTGGTCATATGGTTACAAATACATGGTTAAATGGGTTCAGGACTATCCTCTGGATAAGTTTCTAGGCCCACTTTGTTCCACTGTAGCACTTGCAGAACCATTTTAATTCTCTTGCACACACATCACTAAAAAAATTTAGTAGTTAGTTAGTTTGAATCACAACTTACATGTATAAATATATATCCATGTTGTATACTAAAATGAAGCAATTAATTCATTTTCAATTACTCAATAATTGTAATAGTTTAACAATTAAAGTACTAAGTCTATAGAATTAATCATTGTCCATATAAATATTCAAAGATATCATGCATGATTATAGTTTCAATATTAGAGTTTTTTGCCTTATTTCAAAGAACATTAGGATGTTAGGTGGTTAGCTCAAAAATAAATCATATAGTTTTCAAGGATGTGACAATCTACTGAAATCAAGAAAATACATTTTTTATTCACCATTGTATCCTTGCCCCTTACATAGGGGTAGCACCTTTTGCTCTATTTACAAAGCCACAAATGCCAAATCTAAATATTCTATGTTAACTATTGCGTGATAAAAAATCTATGATGATTCTAAGAAACATATTTTGTAATCTTGATACAATTAAGGTGGATACAATCTTATAACTACTAGTTGAGGAAGAACACACCAAATTTGACATTGCCAATGATTCCCCAATTACTAGAAGAATTAAAAGTAGATACATTCCCACGAAAATAAAATTGAAGTAGACCACTTCAATTAATACCATGCAAGCACCCTACAAATTTAAATAGTCAAAATAATATGAAATGTGAGATTGTTTTTCCTTTGAAGAAGAATAATGAAGATGGGGAAAGTAAGAGATTTGGAATCATTAATTTGGTTCTAATAGCCATTGCACAAGGTCATTCTAGGGAAGTACATAATTATTGAAAGCAATTTTTTAGTGCCCTTGTGAAAATAGATAAAGCACACATAGAAATGGACAATGGTGAATTTTTGTCTTTTATTATTTTCAACAATGTAAGCATTCATCTAGAAAAACCATTTTTGCATTACAACCTTCTTGAAGAATCAATCCATATGCAACTTTATCTAGAATAGAATAATGGAATTGAAGAATTAGGCCATAACAACCATGTCTATGTTGCATAGATAGTTGTCATTGTACCAAAATATTGACCTGCTAATGCCTGATATAATTGCAAGAGTTAATGAATCCACGAGAGGTGATTAAGCCATGTCACGAATCCGAGTGCTACAATGCACAACACAAGGAGACCAAGGGTTCACACCTTGTAACAATCCCCCCAACACAAGTGAGGGGTTCATACCCGTGACCCAGGCTCAGATACCAATTGTTTCACATACAGTTGTTGTTGCACCAAAAGATTGACCTGTTAATGCCCAATACAATCGCTAGAGTTAATGAATCCATGGGAGGTGGTTAAGCCATGTCACAAACTTGAGCGCTACACTGCACAACACAAGAAGACCAAGGGCACACACCTTGCAACAGTCTAGAATGCAATAATCATTTTGAAAAGTTAGACCATAAACCAACATGTCTAGAATATAACAAGAGTCTCCAAGTATCAAGGAATGAGGAAAAACAAACTTATACCACAAGTACCACAAGTATTATAGAATGGATTTACTATAGTAGTTTTTAAAACAAATAAATAATCAAGTCTACACAAAAAATCTTAATCAAGAATACAAAATGACTTTTTGACTATTATTGGAGTCAACAAGAGACTCACAAGATCACAAGATCCTTGCAAAACCAAAAAATCCTTATACAAAGAGATTAAGAGAAAGTAAGCTATAATGTCAACACTCATATAATGTGAATTAAATATACATAAAGGTCCTTGTATAAAGGCAATATTGAGTAAATAAGGTAGCTGAGGTAAGTGAACACCCCACATGTGTAAATGACAAGTGTTGAAACATGTGTAATATACACATGAAATAATAAAGAAAAAGTCTCTAAATAAGATTAAATAGCAAGGCATGAATAGGAATCACTAACCAAGTGGCTAAAAGTAACTAGATATAAAAGACTCTTTTCGTACCCTATCAAGTGCAACTAAGAGAGGGAAAATGACTAAAAATGTGTCTTGATAACTAGGCTTGATGAGGTACCCATGTACAATAATACTCTTATAGATGGAGGAAAGGGGAAAATCCTATGGGAAAAAATCTTCTCCAAAAGAAATAAAAAGAAAAGGAAAGAGGCCTCAAGATGATCCTCCAAGGAAAAATTCTTTCACCTCAAGGATCAATTACAACTAAAGATAATGAGGCAATGCCAAAGGTTTAATGAATATTTTTGTAACCTATACCCAATAGGAAATTAATCTAAGGAGTAAACACCATCTTGGATGAGTTGCTGAATAAAATGCATGTGGATCTCAATGTGCTTAGTCCATTAGTGCTCCACCAAGTTGTGGGAAATATGGATGACACTTTGGTTATCATACCAAAGAGTAGTGGGATGATTACAAGGAAAACTGAACTTTTTCATCAATTGTTGAAGCCAAAGGAACTCCCACATAATTGAAACTACACCTCAATACTCAATCCTTGTCAATGATAATGTAATAGTAGATTTATTCTTGTAATACCATGTAATCAAACTAGAACCAAGGGAAAAAGCATAACAAAAATTAAACTAACAACAACTACATCTTCGGTTCACTAGCCCAACGTTCAGGAGCAAGTTCCTAGCATATATCTTCAATCTTTACTAAGGCACGTGCTAGTTAAATGTTGTGCAACTGTTGCATGATGTCCAATTTATTTCTCTACAAAAACACTCAAAACAACCCATTAAATCTGTATTGATAGATTACTTCAATAAATCAAAAGAAATAAAGTTTGTACAATTTTCCTTAAAAATAAACAATTATGTCTCCTAAAGTTTAATTAATTGGCAGAGACTGAGTTTTGAGCACATATGAATAGGTTTTCTTGGTATTATTATGATGAGGTTATTTTTACCTCATCATTTCCTTCCCCTCCTAGTTCGTGGCAGGTCCTCCTGGTCCATGGTTGTAGCTCTGACCTTTGTTCCATTCTTCATACTTGACACTAATATCATACTCATCTCTCATTGTTTTATCAAAAGTTAGAGGCTCATGGACAAACCCTATGTGAAAAGAAACTCCCTCTTTCCATTCGTTGAAAACTCTATCACTCTAATCTGTTGAAATGTGGAAAGCAGGGGGTGGACTGAGCAACAAAGGAGTTCTATACCTCATACCTATCCAATTTATCTTGAGGTCTTTTAGTATCTTAGCTAAAGCATTTGCCCTTCTAAAAGACCATTTGATAGTAAGAGGAGAGATGGCCTCTCTTTTCTTTAGATGAGCAGGTAGTGGAGTAAATATTTCTTCACAAGCATGTCAGGCTTTTCCAATTAACTTTTTTCCATGTTATATGAAATGGTTGTAGCAGAGTCAGATACTTTCATCATACCTTTCTTTCATTTTATCATTTACCAGAAGAGATAAAAAGGTATCCTTAAAATCTGTAGGCCTACCATTAGGTGATCTCATTTGGAGGCCCATAGTTCTCTCTGCTTGAGCATATTCTCTGTTGCATTCCTGCCAATGAATCTGATTTCTCATAGTGGCCAACAAATCTCTCAATTGTACTTCACCAACAAACAGATTAATGAAGAAATCAATATGATTTTCTAATAAAAGTTCATGAACAAAGAATTCACAAAGTAGATCTTTATCTTCTGGAGTTGATTCCACAAATATTTTAACGAATTCCTTATCATTAGGCTCATATGGCTGATCATTATAAATTCTGAACAGTTTCCACCTTATCCATTATTCATTTAGAAACATTGAATATAATCTTGATGGCCTTCTACAAGATAACAAACATTCAACCAGCTAACATGCATCATGCTTCCCTTTATAAGCCCTATGAAATGATTCTTTTAGAAGTACCAACTCCTTTTTCAATCTATAGTTCAAAATCTTAGCATCTCTTAAGAAATAGCACCTTTCCATCCATTTCATAAGTAATGGAGGAATTCGGACCTTGAACCATTCAGTTACAATTGGATCAGTTTGGATTTCTTTTGATTCCATTTTTGGTTTAGTAGTGCTTTCCTATAAGTCTTGTTCTAATTCTACAATTTTTCTAAGAGAAGCATTTAATTCTTCTTTTTTTGTTTTCTTTTCTTTCTCAAAAGCTGAAAACATAAGCATAACATTATTTTCCAACATTTTGATTTCCTTATTTTTGTCAGAAATATTAGCATTATAGGTCATATTTTCTTGAGTCAACTTTTAAATTTGTTCTTTCAATTCATGAATCAATGTATCTTTTTCTTGTACCTGCAGTTTCAAACCCTGTATTTCTTGATCTCTTTTACTTATCACAACAACTTGTATTGCTAGCTCTTCTTCTTGCAATTCAATTTGTCCCCTATTTTTGTACAATTGTTTTCTCAGATCATCAATTTCTACTCTGAGTTTTTGTATTTCTGCATTAGTATTTTCAATTTCAACAGTCTCTTCAACTCTATTTACAATGGGAGATAAGTGGCTTAAAATATTATCTTCCCATTCTTGTTCCTTTTCTTGAATTTCCTCCTCTAGGGCTTCTTCTGCATATTCCGAGTGGGAAGGAATTTCCTCAACAAAATTTTCTTTTTCTATAGGATCAAAAGTCTCAATGGGTTTTGTCGGTCTTCTGGGCTTCTTTTTCTTTGTACTACTCCCTATGCTCTGTACTGGGGTTTTGGTGGATTTCGAGGATAAACGTTTGCTTCTCCTTAGGGGAAGAATATTTTGGAAGGTAACATGTGTTTTCCTTTTTCTTTTACTCAAAGGAATGCTCATATTTGGATAAATGAGTTTGACATCCTCCAACTGATCAGGGGTTTTAAATTCTTCATTCAAAGATTCTGGGCACTTCTTCACTAGGGGTTGCGGGAATTGGAGCTTCTAGAGCTTGAGAGCCCTCAGGGGAAATTGCTCCTAAAGGTGAAGCAGCTTGTTTAGACATTTCCCCTGATTCTGATTTTATTTTACCTGAGGACTTTTCAGTTTCCCTTAAAAATTTCTCCCACTTACTTTCAAATTTCTAATGGAAATGATATTTACAAATTAATTGTATTAACCCATGATGTTTAAGTGGTCCTGACCCAGTCTTGTATCTTTCTATAGAAGAATTTATAGAATCACACAAAAATTCTGGCAAATTAACCCTAAGAGCATGGTTTTCCTTTCCATGGCGCAAATGGATTAACATGCGAAATGAAAGTCCTACCACCATAGTGAGTTGTCCTTCACAGGATATTTTATAATCCAAGCCACTGTAGTTCCCCAGGGCTCTATTATAGAGGCTCTTTGAAATCCCTTATTTTGGTCTCTAGTACTAATGACTATCATAGGGTGAGGGTCTCCTTCTCTAAAAAATATTTCAGATAATTTTTGATACGTGATTTGAGAGGTCTCTGACAATTTAATTACTGGATTATCTAACCTAGATAGACGAGAGATAATTTTTGGACTCACCTTGAAGCGCTTTCCATGAAGTATTACTTGACCATTTGAGTAGTTCTCTACAAACACGTTCACCATATTTTCATTATATCCCTTGAACTTCCTGATGAAGTCTAACCAACCTGTTTCCTTGAACATACAAGAAATATTACTTAAACCCAATAATTTTCTGCAGAAGCTGGTTCAGACTTCTTTTTGCCACCCCCCATTTTTTTTCTTATTTTTCACTCTGCTGAAGAATTCAACAATGCAAGAAACTTGTACACAACTATTTTTGAAATGTAATCTTTCAAGATTATTTATTTGTCTTGCTCGGAGCTTACTGTGCAATGATATTAATCTGCATGGAGGCATGCAAAAATCTTTCCGTACTAGTAGTTGATCGCCGAGTGGCACAAGTTACTAAATTAGGAGGGAAGTTTGTGCCAATTAATTACACTTTATTCAAAAATAACTACTTACTTAAAGAAAAAATTAATACTTACTTGCATTCTATGATTGCTCAAAGATCTCATACCTTTACTGATTTGACAGGATGATGTGATGGTATTGGTTGAGGTGACGAAGGATTTATTATGGCATGAATGCGGAAACTTATGAATGGTAGAGTTATTGATTAGGATAGGCTATAATGACGGCTTTATTTATGATAAAAAAAATTTATTGTTATTAAAAAAATAGAAAGGAAGGCGTGTGTACTGAGATGTGATAATTAAAGCATCAAGGAATTTAAAATTTATGGAAAAGGTGGCTGGATGCAGATGGATAAGTTCTGGAGCACGCAAAGAGGACACACTCGAAACTAGTGAATAAGTTTTGGAGCATGCGGGAGGCATGCATTCAAGATGAAGAAGGCGGATAAGTTCTGGAGAATCACCGAAAGATTCAGCTGACGCAACAACACAATGAAAGTTTTGGAGCATCGTCGAAATATGCAGCCGAAGCAGCAACAAAATAAAAGTTCTAGAGCATCGTCGAAAGATTCATCTGTAGCAGCAACAAAATGAAAGTTTTGGAGCATCGTCAAAATATGCAGCCAGAGCAAAAACAAAATGAAATTTTCAGAGCATCATCGAAAGATGCAGCCAAAGTAGCAACAAAATGAAAGTTTTAGAGCATCATCGAAAGATGCAGCCAGAAAGAAGAAGAAATGGTGTAACAATGAACTTGAACTTCAAGAGCTTTGAACCGCTCTGCGGGAACGAATTTTTGACGTGGTGAGTTGGTGTGCAAGTTCCAAAGCATCAGGCATGAGGACCGTCAAGTTTCAGAGCACTTGGCATCTGGAACATCAAGTTCCGAAGCATCTTGAAAAGGTGCTCCATAAGTTATTTCTTCCTTATAAGAAATCCTGCAAAATGGAAACAAAAATTAGCTAAGTCCAAAAAAAAAGAATGGATGAAAAATACTTTCTTTTTTTTAAAACAAATTGGTACACATGTCTTTTTATTACACTTTTTCAATATATATATCTTATTATTATTTTATTTTATTATTATTATTATTAATTTTTTATTTTTATTTTTAAGATAGAAAACTAGATGGACTCTGCCTTGGCAGAGTCAATGCGTTGGATCTCTCCCTACATTTCTACCAATTTTGTAAATTCTTCCTTGTTGAAAGGCTTATGGTAGATACGTAGGTGATGACCATTGAATAAGAGAGTTCGTGTATCACCATCAATTGGTTTTAACTGAACTATGCCATTCGAAAAGAACTCATAAATTTCATAAGGCACCAACCAATGAGTCCTAAGTTTCCCTTTAGGATCTTCTGGAATCAAATAGAAAAGCCAAGTCACCATTATGGAACTCTCTCTCTTTGATGTGTTTGTCATGCCACATTTTTCATTGATATTGGACCAGTTCAGTTTGATGGAGAACGTCTAAATGAAGCTCATCTAATTCACTTAACTGTAGAACTCATTCTATTTGGGCACGTTTCAGATGTAGACCCAAATCCATAGTTGTTCATAGAGTTTGGAGTTCAAACTCAATGGGGAGAAGAGGTTTCTTCCCAAAGACAAGATCATAGGGGCTGAATCCAGTTGTGGATTTGCATGTTGTGTTGTATGCCCAAACAACTTCAGGCAATTTCCTTGCCCAGTCTTTTCTTCCTGAAGAAACTGTTTTCGCTAATATGTTCTCTAGCTCTCTATTAGTCACTTCCACCTGACCATTTGCTCGAGGGTGATAAGGGGATGACTTCTTGTGGCTCACTTGAAAATGGTTGCTAAATTCCAAGAGTACTTTGGACATGAATTGAGGTCCCTGATCAGTAACGATGGTTCGAGGGGCTCCAAATCTAAGGAAGATCTTATTATAGAGGAAGTTCATGACTTTCTCTTCTCTGGCTACTCGTAAGGCTTGAACTTCTACCCATTTCGGTAGGTAATCAGTATAAACTAGTATGTATTCTTTCCCTTGAGAGGAAGGATCTATGGATTCGATGAAATCTAAACCCCATTTTTCAAATGGTTCGAGGACTACCTGCGGCTGTAAAGGCATTTCAACGGAAGTTGTTGGTCTCCCCACCCTTTGAAATTCATCACAATGATGAACATAGTTTTTAACATCCTTATGCATTGAAGGCCAATAATATCCAACACCTAAAATTTTATGGGAATTTCTTTTCATAGAGTAATGACCTCCAAAAGGGTCATAGTGACATGCCCTCAAAATGTTGTAAGTCTCATCAACTCTGACACATCTTCTCAAGACCATATCAGGTCCATAATGGAATAAAATCCCATTAATCCATTTAAATGGGGCACTTTCCCTGATAAGTCACTTCCTTTGCTTTGATGAAAACCCTGGGGGTACTTCAGAGGTGGCTAAATAGTTGGTAATGTCGGTGAACCAAGGTGTCTTCACATAAATAGCAAATAGATTCTCATCTAGAAACTTGTCATGTACAGGTGCACAATCACCTTCTTCTTGTTTGATTCGAGACAAGAAGTCTGCCACTACATTAAATCTCCCTGGCTTGTTAAGGATTGTTACATTAAACTCTTGAAGGAGTTATAACCATCTCATAATCCGACCATTAACTACAGGTTTGTTCATTATATATTTTACAGCTAAATGGTCTGTATAAACTGTAACCTTATATCCTGTAATATAGTGGAATTTTTTAATGGCATGGACAACAACCAGTAATTATTTTTTTGTTGTCATGTAGTTTCTCTCAACAAATGTCAAGTTTTTACTAATAAATTATATAGAATACTTACCCCCATTCTCATCTTCTTGCCCCAAAACTGCACCAATTGCATCATCTGAAGCATCAACATAAATATGGAATGGAAGACTCCAATTTGGCCCACACAATACAGGAGTAGAGACAAGCTTCTCCTTAATTGTTTCAAATGATAGTTGACACTCAGGTGTCCAATTGAAATCCACTTCTTTCTGGAGAAGGAAAAACATAGGAGCAACTATTTTACTGAAGCTTTCCATGAATCTTTTGTAGTATCTAGCATGCCCAAGGAAAATTCAAACATTTGTTTGTGTTTGAGGAATAGTCAACTGTCGGATGACTTCAATTTTCTTGGGATCAACCTTTATTCCCTCAAAGGAAATATGGTGACCTAAGACTATTCCCTATTCCACCATTATTAAAAAAAAATCGTGGCTAAGGGATAGTCGATTTTCCTCACAAACTTGTAAAAATTGGTCTAGGTTTTGAAGGGCTTCATCATAGGTTGACCCGTAGACTGTGAAGTCATCCATATAGACTTCTACATAGTCATTGACAAGCGCAAAAAATATAGCCAAAATGGCTCTTTGAAAAGTTGCATGAGCGTTACAAAGTCCAAAGGGAAGCACCCTGTATGCAAATGTGCCCCAAGGACAAGTAAACGTGGTCTTATCTTGGTATTATGGAGCAACCTGAATTTGGTTGTAACCACTAAATCCATCTAAAAAGGAGAAATATTTTCTCCCAGCCAAGTTGTCCAGAACCTGATCAACAAATGGTAGGGGAAAATAATCTCTATGAGTGGCTTTATTGAGTTCTTTATAATCTACACACATTCTCCATTTCCCATTTTTCTTTGGCACAACTACCATAGGTGACACCCACTTACTATTGGAGATAGGATAAATAAATCCTACACAGAGGAGTTTCTCAATTTCAATTTTGGCAAGATCCTTTAATGCAGGATTGAGTCTCCTTTGTGGCTGGCGTACACGCCTTAAATTAGGATCAGTGTAAATATGATGTGTAAAAATGCTCAGGTGAATTCCCCTCATGTCTGTATAATTCCATGCAAAAGATTTAGACCTTCTTACCAATACATTAAACAATTTATCCTCTTGTGTTTCTGTTAGCCAATTATTGATGGTCAGGGTTTTTCCTGGCAGCAGCATAATCAATTTTGTTCCAGGATGGGCCAAAGTGACAGTATGTATTGTTCGCAACAAGGTGTTGAGAGGATAACTATGAGGTATAAGTCGGTAAAATCTAGTGATATCCTTGAAGAAATGACAAGGGGATGTTCCCAAAGAATTCTTTGTTCTAGTCTTGTCTGCCCATAAAGCAAACCTCAATTGTGTGTGCCAATCCTTGGGGTTCTTATCCAACAGTTTCTTGATAGCATTCAACAAACTCTTATTTGTGGACTTTGCAAGTCCATTCCCTTGTGGGTAGTAGTTGGATGAGAACTTCAGTGCAATCCCATATTCAAATGCCCAGTTTGAAAATTTCAATGATGAAAAGGCGGGGTCGTTGTCGCATACCAAAGCGTGTGGACACCCGAATTTGGTAATGATATTCTCTTCAAGGAGCTTAATGACTACATTGGTTGTGCAAAGTTTGAGAGCTTAGGCCTCTGTCCATTTGGTGCAATAGTCTGTGGTTGTCAATATGTACCTGTGCTGTGCCGAGGAAGGTGGATTAATCATTCCGATAAAATCCAATCCCCATTTAGCAAATGACCTGACTTCAATTACTGGCTGTAAGGGCATAGCTGGATTCTTTTCTCTGTATGCGGTTGTCTGGCAAATATGGCAAGTCTTTACATGTTCGTAAGCATCTTTAAAGAGTGTGGGCCAATAATATCCAGCCCTTGAAATTTGATGTGCTGTGGCCAAACCACCTCCATGACTTGTTCCAAATTTTTCATGGAAGTGTTCCATTAGCTGTTTAGCTTCTCTTTTCCCTACACATCTTAAATAAATTCCCTCGTGATTTCTTCTATAAAGTACTGATCCTTGCAGCATAAATCTCTGGCTTTTCATTCTCAAAGCTCTTCTCTGCACTAGATTCAAATGTGAAGGGCATTTGTGATTCAACAAATAATAGACAGTGTCACCGTACCATTCCCCTAGGGACACTTCTTGTAACACATAAGTTTGTTGTACCAGCCCAGGTCCTGCCATTGCAATCGTTTGTGCCAATGCTTATCCTCAGACTAACTTCATCGGTTGTATCTCCATGTCATATTCTTGCAAAGTGGCGACCCACTTGCCTCTTCTTTCTCCTAATTCATTCTACATCAACAGTGTTTTTACTATGGCGTCTGGAACTATAGCATGGACTTTGCTCCTTAGGATGTAATACCTAAATTTCTTAGTTGCTTTCACTAGGGCATAAGCTTGCTTTTCCACATTGGCGTACCTTAATTCCGCCTCTTTCAATGGTGCACTCATGAAAGAAATTGGATGTTCATCCTTTTCCTTCGTCCTCTGGGTCAATACTGCTACACAGGTGTGCTTTGAAGCAAAAGAGTATAAGTAGAATGGTTTTGAATAATCTGGACTGACTAGCACCGAAGCATCCACTATCGCTTGTTTGATTTCTTCGAATGCCTTCTTTGCTTGAGGGGTCCACTCTATCTTTGCATCCTTCTTCAACATTTCATTCAATGGTCTGACAATCTCGGCAAACCCAGTTATAAACTTTCTCACAAAATTAATCTTTCCGAAGAATGACCTTAACTCTTTCTGACTCCCTGGCATACCGATCTTTGAAAATGCTTCGATGTGGTCTAGGTCAATTGATACCCTATTCTGAAAGGACATGTTTTAACAATTTCCCTTTAGTGACTCCGAACACGCACTTCTTTGAGTTGACAGAAATGCCAAACCTTCTGCATCTCTAGAAAATCTTCCTTAAGTCTTCAACATGATCCTCCCTCTTCTTGGAAAACACGGTCAGGTCGTCCATGTATATAATAATGCATTTTCCAACTAAATCTCGGAAAGCGATGTCCATGGCCCGCTGAAATGTGGCCCTGTCGTTGATTAGGCCAAAAGGCATTCTTTTGTAGGCAAAAGTTCCCCACTTGGTGGTGAAAGATGTTTTTAGTCTATCTGCTTCTTCAACCATCACTTGGTTGTATCCTGAATAACCGTCCAAGAAGGACATCATTTGGGAACCATTCACAATTTGCAACAGTGAGGGCAAGGGATAGTTATCTTTCTCAGATGCTCTATTTAGGTTGCAGAAGTCGACACATAACCTTATCTCGCCATTCTTCTTCCTGACGGGTACCAGATTGGTGACCCACATTGAGTGCCTTAATGGAAAGATAATTCTGGCCGAAAGGAGCTTCTTTACCTCCTGATATATCAATGGTTCTAGCAGTGGGTTCACCGGCCTCTGCCTTTGTCTGAATGGTTTATTTCCTGGATTTAACGGGATTGTGTGTGTGATCAAGGTAGTGTCGTATGTCTTCAGGTCCTCGTAGCCCCAGGCTACTACATCGAAGAACTCTCTCAATGCTTGCACTATTCGTTCTCTTTCATTTGTGGTACAAACCTTACCCACAAATACATTCTTTATTTGTTCATCTATTCCCAAGTTGATTGTCTCACATTCATTTCCTTGAGTGCCTTGACTTCTACTCAGTTTGTCAAGGTCAAAGAGCCTTTCTAACTCAACCATTCCTTTAGGAATGACATTTGTCCTTAAATTTAAGATTCCTTCAGCGTCAAATTCTGCTTCCTCGGTTTCTTCCTCATCTATAATATGTGCTTCAAATACTCCTGAGTTTGTTAAAAGTTCCAAAATCTGCTTATTGTCATCAAACACCTGGAATTTCTTTATGTTATCTAGAATTGATGGTGTGGAGATTAACTCCACTGTAAACTTCTTCAAACCTTCCATGGCCAATGGTTCTAATGAACTAGCCGTCTGTGCGAGAGAGTTTGCCACTGGATTTCTAGATCTGTACACCTGCTTGATGTTAAAGGCATCAAAGATTTCGATCAAGTCCCATGCTCTGTTCCGGTAGAGGCCTAATCTCTTGTCATGACAAGCATACTGTTTTCTCACCTGGCGGACCACTACGTTAGAATCCCCAATGGCATGCACAATTTTGGCACCTTTCTCTATTGCCAGGATTAATCCATGAATCAAAGATTCATATTCAGTAACGTTATTGGTGCAAGGGAACTGGAGCCTGCAAGCACCTAGATATGCTTCTCCCTTGGGGCTGATGAGTTCAAACCTTGCTCCATTCCCCTTTTTAGACTTTGACCCATCAAATCTCAGAGTCCATTCTTAATCTTTTGCGTGATTGCTATAGGTCATGGAATCATTTTTTTCTACTGTGGGCTCGATCTTCTCATTTTCTATCCACTCCTTCATCAGGGAGTCTTTTCTCTCATTTACTTCTTCCAGTTCTTCTACCAAAGAGACTTGTGGAACTCTCTTCGAAACTTGTTCTATGGCCATCTTGCACATGGCGCATGTAAACTCCAGATGGAATGCCTCATGGATCTTGCACCAATTAGGCATTAGCATACTGCTGATGGAGGCATCCTTTCCTGATTCTATTCTTTGCTTGACATTTTGCAGCACAAAATTTCTAAAATTTTCAAACATCCCTTCGCTCTCGCCTGAGTCGTCTTCAATCAAGACTTCTGTAAAGGAGGATGTGTTTTCCAAGGTTGTTTCCTCAATCACGCTTTGCAGCATGAGGACCTCTTGCTTGACTGGCTTGTAAGAGCCCAGATCAGTTTCCGTAAACAAAACTTCATTGTTATCACCATACTCGGTGATCATCAGCCTGAGCCGTGGTGTGCTCTCCACTCTTATTTGATTGGGAATCCCTCTCCAAGGCAACCACATGTGCGGAAAGTCAATGGCAATATACCCATTCAATCTTCGGGACCAATCTCTGCTGAGCAACATGCCATATCCGTCCGGTATATCTACAACGGAGATATCAATGCGACTCTGGATCCTAGGATCTACCGCTAGCTGCATTTGAATGTCGTTTAGTTCCCAAACAACGGGAACTTCTATTTTATCTAGTTGGGTTACTTTCTTGTTGGTGTGAAGTGGGATTAGACACAACCTTTCACATACCTTCAAAGGCATGACATTGCTTGAAGCTTCGGAATCAATCAAACAGTTGTGTAGCATTTTTCTGAATATTCTGACTAAAACTAGGAATGGGGCTGGTTCATCCTTCCCTTGATAAAACACTACTGGTTTTCTTCTTTCATCTGCTATATCATTTCACTTTTCATCCTTTTTGTCTGGTTGAACTTGTATGTTTTGAGTCTCATTCCTTGTATTCTGCTTAATCCTTGTGGCATCGTCAGGTTGAGAGCCTCTCTCAGTCTCGGCCTTTCCAAGAGGGCTGGTAGAATTTAATACCATTCCCTCAAAATTTTGAGGCTGTTGTTGCATCTCCCAAGAATTATAGGACGTTTGTGGCACACTCTGCACTACATTTGTGTTTTGTGCAGGACGGGGCTGCACGAGAATCTGGGGATTTCTTGGCACATTGGGTGCCTCTTGTGACGTGCTTCTTGCGGAGGGGTTTTTAGTCAATGCCCCTTGAACTTTCATCAACTCATAAAGTGGCAGACTTAGTTTCATCTTCTTGAATTCCTCCAACACATAGGAGCTCATCTTCTCTATGTCCTCTCTAGGAGAATTCCCTCATTGTCTCTATTCAGTCTGGTGAACAGGCTGTTGAGGCATTTATGGTCCATTTGATCTTGCTTGTGTGGGACCCTGTTGTCTATACTCTGGAGAGTCTTTCGACGTAACTGGGGCATTACTCGCATTGGGATGCAATGGTGTAGAAAAGTTGTTCGGTGGCATTGACAAGGTCAACGACTCATGTCAGGGATAACTTCTCTAATACACTTTAGGAGGCCCACATCCAGTTGTCTGGAGAGCTTGTACTTCTCTGATTCCCTCCACCAAGACACTATTCATAAGAGGCAGGAAATTGTAACCATCTCTGCTTAGAGGTTCATCTGGTGATGCGTATGTAGCATGGGCCTCTGAAGGCGCTTGAGTCTCTGGCGTCCCCACTGGGCCATTTGTTGAAGCTGGCGAAAACTTCTGATTAACTGACAGCGGTGTATAACTTTGGAATTCAGGCGAGAACTTGAAATCTTCTAAGATCAAGGCCTGATCATATCGGGGTGCTAGAACTATTTCATACCCCGTGATTGGAGGATTTCCTGCAGGGTCTGTGTTTTTCACTTCTCCTCTAAAGATGTCAGTGGTGACTTGAAACTCATGGCATTGTAACTCGGAGTGCTGACTAGTATTGTGCAATCTACACCATCCCGACAAGGCAGCCTCTACCAAATATACTCTGTCTGTGGGACAGTTCTCAGGAGGTGGCGGGTTATCTAGTGGCGTAGGGACACCTCCATTGTTGGGCCCCGTATTCCAGGATCTCTTCTGGAATCCTTGATTGTTGTTCCTATACCCATGATTGTTCTCATGACTATATCCTTGATGGGTATCTTGATGGTGATTCAGAGGATTATTTTGATATCCTCGATTAGCACCTTGGTGTGCTTGATTATTTCGTTGCATGGATTGTATCTGATTGTTTTGATTTCTGAGGTATGTTACCTCAGTTGAAAACTTCTTCACTTGTTCCACCAACTCCTTTATCTCATCTCTTTCCTCCTGAGTCTTTGTTGGTGGCATTGTGTTCTACAGATAAATAGGTTGTGTTGCTGGTGCTTGAGACAAAGGTGCCCCAGGATGGAGAACCAACTGATTTGATGGGGCAGCTATCTGGTAAGCTGGTTGTGGAACCAGATTCAATGCTGGAACTTGCTGATTCTAGGTTTGTATTTGGTTGTTTGTAGAACTTAGGCTAGTATATAGTGAGGGGCCAGTTGTGTTATGTCCCATGTTTTGACTTACTTCAATTGCCTTAGCATAAGCTAAGTTCATATTTGCTGGAGCGGGGTGAGCTTCTCTCACAAACATTGCAGTTAATGGATCCAGCGCTACGTAGTAGTTTTCTCTAGCATCCATGATGGTGTAAGGAGTTCGTAATCTTGTGAGAGCCTTTTGAAATCTATTATTAAACACGTTAATAGGCTCTTTTTCTTGCCTCCTTACTTCTACAAACTATTTGAACAGCTCCGCGGGAGTGATGGGAATACCAAATTTTCTGACGAAGGCCGTCTTCATCTGCTCCCATATTCTAATTGAACTGACTAGTAAATGTATGAACCAATAATGGGCCTCTTCCCCCAAAGAAGAGGGGAACAACTTGCATGCCACATCTACATATGTAATCTATCTATTGTGTAGGTGGTCCTCAAACATTTTGATGTGATCCTCAGCAATGCGGTTTACATCGTGGACGTGGAACTTGGAGCAAAAACTCTCCGGATTCTTGGGCATGTCGTGATAGTCGAAAAACTCTAGTGGGGACAGGTTGGTGACCAACCAGGTAGTGCCATTTGCAATTGGCTGAGCCATTGCTTGCCTTCATCAATATACAGTAGCTTGAACTAGTTGCTGCTATTGAATTGCTACTGGTGTGGTATCTCATGTTGGTCCCTGTTCGACAAACCTTGAAATGCTAGGCAAAGTTCTAAATAAACTTGAGACTTCTTCGCCACTTACTGCCTCTTCACTTGATTGAGCTTCTTTGTTTCATATAATCTCTTCACTTGAGGGAGCCTCTCCGTCTGATTGAGTGCTCTTCTTCTTCCTTGTTCTGGTAGGTAGCTCTATAAGTTCCTTGGATGAACTGGGTGCGGATCTCAAAATTATTTTTAACTTATCTGGTGAGAATGAACTGATGCGATCTAGGATGAAGCTGCTTCTTTTACTGGAGATGCACAGGAGCGAGTGGCTGTCTTTGATTTAACAAGTTTCTTTCAATAGCAACTTGGATTTTGATAGCTTTCTCTTCTTCTTCTTCCAACACGAAGCTTGTTCTCATGTACTCAGCTGCACTCCTCTTTGTCCTCCACGCGAGAGTGTTCAATCCTGAAAGGATATCTTCTTGGTCGTCGTTGAATCCCAAATTTGGCTGCAACACCGGAAATATTTCTCTATGAGGTAGCACCATCTTGGTACATTATACTTTTATAATTCCTTTTGCTTGAGTTATAAAAATAGTAGCCCTCCTTCTAGCACCAATTCTGTTGACGTGTGTTTTATGACAACACCAACACAAAATAAAATGTCTAATGGTCAATCTATTCTCTCTTGATCAAAGTGTTCCGCATGCTAAGATTGCATGAAATTTTATGCTTTCGACTCCAAGGTTCCTTTTATTGCGAATAGACTCAACTGGTTGATGTGAATATGCTAGGTATTCCAAGGGGACTTATGCAATTGTTCGATTTCTTTACTCAAGCAAATGAAAGGTTTTGGATATGATGCTCTGGTATTTGAACGGACCGGGAAATACTGGATTTAAAGGAGATAGGGATAAGAATTCTACGATCTATTTCTAAGGGTGGAATGCAAGGACTAGCTTTAACAATCTTCAAACCAAACTTTGTTTCGTCTCCACTTCGGACAACTCTGACAAAGATGGTGCAATCTTCAAAGGATGGATAAGATGTTCAAATTGAGATTCAACATGTGCACCCCTTCACGACAAAGCAAGTGGGCAGACAAATCACAACCGAAGTTAGGTGCTGAGATTCCAGTTGACCACGCAGGGGCAAACTTACCGTCAGCAAGCCCGCTAGTGGTATGGATATAGGAAGATATGCTCAAACCAATCTCACATTCCACAATTAACACTACTTGCATGAAAACAAAATCTACTTTACTCTACTCTATTCGAATTGGAAAGATGAAAAGATCTTGTCAACTTCCCACAATGCAAAATGAAGTCACCAATCAATGAAATCCTTATATTATGAGAGTCTTACACAACAATATTTTACAAAAACTTTCAAAGGGAAAGTCTTTCTTTCCTTTCCAAACTAAGCTAACTCCTAGCTCTACTTTAACTTCTATCTAGCTCAACTCTATCTTTGATTTTTGTCTAACTCTGATCTATATCTAGTTAATTTACAAATGAGGGGGGGTACCCCTTTTATATCTAGCCCAGTCCAGTGGACAATTTAGATTGAAATGCAATGGAAGGCTCAGATTGAGCCACCTAAGCCCTGATTAGGGTTTTAGCCCTAAAAACTGCCACTAAGAGGAGTGGGGCAATGAATGTGCCCTCCAATCCTCATCAATGAACCACTATCCGCCATCAATGCACGTCATCTCCTTCCAGAAGGTCATCGTCCAAAAGGGCGTTTCCTTTCTCCTTCTCGTTGGCTGCAAATCTGATGAACCTGGCCAATATTGCCTCAACTTGCTGATCTGAAATGGGAGGAATGTGATCCAACTGAAACTCTAAAACTGTAACTGTTTTCCCATGCCAGGCACAGGATTTCTTCCAAGAAACAAGGGTGTCCTGGGTGTTCTATATGATACTGGAGAACGTAGAAGTGTTCTCGAAATCATCCTATGTGAAGGTCTTCACCTCAAAAAAGAATGACGTTAATCTTTTCTTCAATCCATCTGCAGTTACCTTTTCAAAAGTCAACCTCCTGGAAAAGATTGCCTCTAATGTGTTGAGAATTCCATCTAAGATATTTGTCATGGCCTTTCTGACCCTGACAGAATTTGTCTGTGATGCATCGTAGAATCCTCGGCCTATGACTATCGAAGAGTACCATCCGGCGAAGTCGTATCTATCCCCCTGCTGAATTACACCTCCCTCAACCAAAACCTGTAGAGGTATGCTCATCAAAGCCCCTAAATAGAGAACAACTCTCGTCTGATAGATACAGGCCTCACCCCAAGCATGGTTAACTACATCCATCCTTGCCATAATATCAGAGGCTTGCTAATAGGCATGTCCAAGGTCCTCCATAAACTTTCCTATTTCGACATGGACGTCGGCAACCCATTTGTCTGCCTGTTGTGCCATTCTCTTCAAATCTTCTAACCCACTAATTGACTCCCTAGAAAATTCAGCTGAAAGTTGAATTGTTGAATTCTCTTGCCCACAAGGACAAGACAAGTGTTGCATGTAGCCAATCAATGTCTTGTGCTCTACCTTCAATTTCTTGTACTTGCCCTCAACATAGGACAATCTATCCTTGAGTGCTCGATAGGAATTATCGCACTCCTCTACTACCTGTGCTCCAGTAGCGCGGCCAAGTTCCATAGTTGTAACAACCTAATTTTTGGGAACAACCTCATCCCGATCACACTCTACCCGAGGCACTGCCACATGTAAAGTTTGAGATCCATCCTCATCTGTGGATATTTTGGAGAACTTCCTAGCCTTCTTCTTTGTTGGAGGTGCGTTGATCCTCTATAACAACTCCTCCATCTCAACTGTGGGATCGGTCTCATCTACAGGATCACGCCTCATCCTATCCCTTAGCCATTCTGGCACCTCCTGCCGCATGTCTGATATAACAAAAGGCTGCTCCACCTCAACCTCTACCTCTTGAACTTCATCTTTGCCATTGTTTCGATGAGGCTCATTATCATCAATAGGCTCAATGTCTCCTGAGCTCTGGGCATCCTAATCTGAAGTAGCATCATCCTTGAGAGTTGCCTCAATCTCCTGCTGAAACTGAGTATCAGTGGCTGTCCCCTCATCTCTCTCTTGCTGATTTTCTTCCCGGGGCATGTTGATGCTCTGGCCCACTGATTCTCTATGAGGTGGTTGGCTTGCCACTTGCACTGTCTGCTCTACATCCAATCTCTCCCTCTGATAAAAAAAATGATACCTCCTGTAAACTTGGAGAGTTTGCTCAAGATGGTGTATGCAAGGACTCCTCAACTCTCAAAGGCTCAGGCTGAACCGGCTCTTTTCCTCTTGGCTCTGGAGTATGATCCACCTGCCTTCTCTGCCTAGCTACTGGTGATCTGTGATCTCCCATCAAATTATAGGTAAGGGGAATTGACCGTCCATTAAGTCGGCTGACATGCCTCTCTACCCAACTCCGTGTGAAGGTTAAGACTGGGATACAGAGTGTATCCAATTCGGTGATCTCTGGCTCCGACCAATCTGGGAGTGATAGAGGCATATCTCTCACTGTCTCGTAGTCAGCCTATACAATGTTTATGTCTTCTTCAATCCGATCCGACACTGGGACAATCTCGCACTCTCTGATTGTTACCAATGGTATCCGAGAGAACATCATCTTCCTGATCTTGATCTCATCCACTGCACTGGCCCAAAAGTCTTCGATCTGTGCCTTGTGCCTGAACTCTTCTGACAATATCCATCTGATGTTCTTGTGGGGATCGTAGTGGTGCCTGCTGGTATGGTAGGAAAGATGGAAGAATTGGAGCTCATTTTCTGCCTCCCTAGCTACTTGCAACGATGAGAAAATTTCATTTGAATTCCCCATGGTAATTGGGAATCCGAGTCCACCTTTTTTCTTCTTCTTTTGAATCTTATCATAGGCAATAAGTTGCCTAAATACTTCCAACATCACTATTCTGTTGGTGAGATACCGAGGCAATCTATAAGGATAGGAAGAGAATCCTTGCAGCCTTATGTAGGTGAACTTTGGAAATTGGATAAACCAACATCCAAATTTCTCAATCATCTCTTGTGCTTCCCTCGATATTTTTTCATGGGTCCTTTGCTGCAAGGTCCTCGTTATATGCATAGTGAAGGCGTCATTCACCCTTTTGTAGTTAGTCGTGTTTGTCAAATGCAATTGTGGAAAAGCCTCATATATTTTAAATTGATGGGAACCACACCCAATTGGTTCCTTGTAAGAGATTCCCCTATACTTTGTCATGCGAGCCAACATATAGACAATATAAGATCCCATGTAGAACGTTTTCATTCTCCTCACACCACAGAGCTGCTCGTGAATGTTGTCACTGATCAACAATGCCCAATCCATGTGATCTTTGCTCTCTAGTACCAAGTTGACATAGTAGAACATCCAAGGTTTGAAGATGAGCGCTTGGGGGCATCCTCCAACTCTGCTCAGCATCATTATTAGATCACCAAACTCTTGCCTCAAATCCTCTGAGATTATCTATTTGGGTAATTTTGTACGAGTTGGCTTGGGCTTGATCATCCACCTGGTATCAAATCAACACATCGGTCCGTTGTGGATGAATACATTCTTTCAACCCTTTCTTTCATTTTATAGATCATCTTCTCATGAACTGGAATCCCGAACGCTTCCCCAATTGCTTCAGGTGTCAGGTTGGCCAATATCTTGCCATCCGGTGAAGTGATCATTCTATGCTCTGTGTTGTAGTGGTGGGCGCATTCCATGATGAGTTCTGGACACCGGATAGCTGGCAGAAAACTAGCAGCTGCATACAATCCGCTCCTAACAATATTGTGTGAAGTCACTGATGGGTGATGGCCTCCAGTCCCCATTATCCTTCTTCTAAATGCCTCCAGGTTGAACGAGCCTAAATTTGTGTCAGCCAGCTTGCCCAACTTTGATAAAAACTTTGATTCCGGCAAGAAGGACTTGCTCAATTTCTTGATCACTACTTGTCTGGATTCAGTGTGGTTGTTTCTGCCTATAGCTCTTCTGGTTGATTTAGCCATTCTACAAAAAGGCAAGAGAGTTAGAAAATAAGATTTTAAAATAATAAAATAATCACCGTTGAGGGTGTGTCAGCATACTTTTAAACAAAAAGGCTACAACGATTTGTCACTTTTAGCTGCAAACCTCAACACTCTTGTTCACTTCAGTATTTTTAGAAGTTTTTGTGAAATTTCTATAGTTATGCAACTTCTCTTAAATTCGTACTTCTCCTCCAAAATGCACTTCACATTCAACAACTTCAGCAATTTGACTCTTCAAATTCGAACTTCAACAACTTCAAGACTTCTCAACTTCAGATTTCTCAGCAACTTGAGACCTATCCTCACAAATTCGTACTTTTAGTAAATGCAGCCTCAGCAAGTCAAAATGTGTCTTTCACTTTCAGCCACTGGAAACTAAGAAGTTCGCACCTCTCAGCAATCAACAATCTGAGACTTCTTCAAAAAGAAAATCGTGCTTCAATAGCTTCAGCAACTTCGAACTTTCTTAGCCACATCTCAGTAACTGGAGACTCTGCTTGCAAACTCGTATTTTCTCAGCAATCTCAAGCCTTCTCTTCACAAATTCGAACCCTTCCAGCAACTTGAGAATATTTTATTTCTCTGCAAACTCGTACTTCAACTTCAGAAAATGCTCTGCATTCAACAACTTGTGAGGAGAATGAAGAGGACTCTGAATATTATAGCCAGGTCGAAATCCAGTAGAGGCTATACTTAGCACATTTTCGAATTCCACTTTCCCTCTTTTTTCTAGTCATAACACTTGTCATTCGAAGCATCATAATCTCAAGCTTCTAGAATTATGAATTTCATCATCTCTGCACAGTCCTGCCTCATCGCATTGTTTCCTTTGAAACATTAAATTATTCACTTACTTGAACAATTTCGAATCATCTGGCTAAGTCACTTTATCTCATCCTTCCCTTGGCAAAATCATTCAGTTCAATCTTCTAGCGAAACATCTCATTCATTTTCTTTGTTTTCCTTAGAGAAATTCTTCAAGTTTGCCTTAGGAATTTTATCAAAATAGACACCAAGAAAAAATATCCACCGAAACGATGCAAGGAAGGCGTGGAACAAGTTTAAACCATCTCGCAATCGAAAACATTCAATACCCAGAAGAAAATTCTTTTCAGAACTCCTCGTTTTCATGTGTATCTGAACGAAGGGGTACTTTTAATTTTTATTATTTAAAAATAATAAAATGGCTAAGGTTTATTTATTTTCACTCCGGACGTCTTCCACACCTGCAATCTCTAGTTTCTCTGCCTTGGCATTTTTTCTTTGATTTCTTCCTGAAGAATTTTCCCTTTGAAGAATTTTCTCTCTGGAAATTTTAGCATCACCTGTAGGCGTATTTTTCATTTTCTCCTTAGAAAATGCCTTAGGAAATTATTTTAAATTTAAATTTTATCTCACCCTTGAAGGGCACATTTGAGCATGTGGGTTTCCACGTTATATCCCTTTTCTACGCCTTAGCAATTTCTTGCCTTAGGAAATTTATCTAGAAAATGCACTTTAGATTACCCATGAGGGGCGTACTTCACCTTGTATCAATCTTTGCCTGTAGGCGCATACCACTTGTGGAGGGGGGATGTTATCTAGCCTTAGCATTTTCAAAATCATGCCACCCCAAGCTTCACCTTTACCCTTTGGTGCATATAACATGTGGAGGAGGAAAACACCTTGGGTGCATATCACACATGACACTTCCACTCTAGGGCGCATTTGGCCCAGTCAACCTCCACCTTTGGGTGCATTTGAGGGTGTAGAGAGGAAAGCGCCATCATCCAGTGACCTTTCACCTTTCCTGGGCGCATTTGAGGGGTCCTCAAGGAATTTCCATGCCTTAGTGAATTTTTCCATGTCTTTGCCTCCTGTGGGCGCATTTGACCTCTGCTCAGGGAAATCTTGGGCACATTTAGCATATGCCACTTCCATTTTATCTTTGAAGGCGCATTTTAGGGTGTGTGAAGGAATTTTCACACTTAGTAGATTTTACACCCTCTTATTCCTTCTAGGCGTACTTCATGTGTCTCCATGCCAGTTATCACTTATACATTTTCAACGCCCTAGCCATGCCTTGGCTTTCTATTTTTAGCAAACTCGGAGAAATTAGGGTTTTCTTTGCATTTCATCCTGTCCTAAGCTAGAGCTGGCATGGCTATGTCTTCACTTGGCCCTGCTACCTTGTTCATACCTTATCTGGCACAGTACATACTATTTTTAGCCGTTTGTTATATTTAGAAAACCCTAAAATTGATCAATTTCTATGTCTTCGTTTGCTCTGAAATTCGTTCCACTTGTTCATGATGTTGTGAGTGACCTGCTCACATTTGTCTCTAGAATAGTACCTACTATTTATAGCCATGAGATGACTTACTAAAAATAGTAAGTATTCAGATCGTGCTCAAATTTTTCTAGTAAGCAGCCTGAAAGATGTTGGTCCCGATGGCGTGCTTCGTTTTGACATCTCTGTGTTTTGTTCCATCTATTTTTAGACATAGTAGGGGAAACCCTAATATGACTTGCATGCACTCTAGACTGCTCCCGATCTTCTTGATTTCTACTGTTTGTCACTCTGCTTGCTAGACTGAAGCTGCTATTTATAGTAAGTGTCCAAAAAGTGGTTAGTCTAATGTCGGATGAGTTTGCATGTCACAGTGCCCGTGGGATCTTGAAAAACCTAGAAAAACCTAGAAAATTGGTCAACGTGCTGACACTGGCTAAAAATAGTAAGTCCCTAAAAACTAACTCATTCCGTTTGCATGTCATACCACTACGAAGCTCTCGCAAAACCCACATAGAATATCCAGACATGCGTTGAAAATCACTGCATGCAAACCCTAAAAATAGGCTCTGAAGGTTGAACTGCTAAAAGTCATCATCTCAGTTTACATGTTATATCACTGCGAAGGTCTTGAAAAATCCAGATCCATTCTCCAGTCATGCATTGGAGAATCGTACGTTTAAATTCTGAAAATGGCCTCCGAAGGCTGAACTGCTAAAAATAGCCAGTTGTTTGAATCTTTTCAAATTTCATATGTAGGCACCCTGAAGCTGCCTGAATGTGCTGAAGTAGTTAGAATCCCGAAATCCTGAGGGAAAGACCTCAAATCAAGTACTTACTAAAAATAGTAATTTGTCAGAATTCAATAAGATTTCAGTGGGATCCTGCCTTGAGCCTCCTGACTATACTGCCACACTTAGATTTTACCTTGATAACTCAATTTGACCTCAAACAAGCCTGAAGGATAGAAACCCTAATTTCATAGACTTGGCAATCATTTCAATCTAGGTCAAATGATGGGACATCCCCGGAAGGACAAAAGATCAGAGACAGAGAGAACCAAAGCCAAAAGACCAGAATGGAGAAAAAATAGGGGGTCCCCATCCTGGATGGGGTGATGTGTGAAAAGGTCACAACAATTATATTAATAGTTGCTCCTAAATCCACTAGTGCATTTGGTATCGCTACCTCATTAATTGTAACAATTATAAGTGGACTCCTAGGATCATCATATTTTGGAGTGACAGTCTTCCTAGACAAAAAGTCAGCTAAATAGCCATCGATGTGAACAATATTTATCCTCTTTGGCTTCCTCCCTGGTGTTTTAATACATAGTTGTTTGATTAGCTGGTTTAACTCGGGAAATTCCTTTATTGCTTGAAGCAAAGGAACCTTTATTTGTAGTTGCTTGATTTCCTGAATTAATGCAGTTTCATAAGTCAAAGGCATTTCCAGAGTATCTTTTAAACTTGCCGATTTCAGACGTTCCGAAAATGGTGCCTGATTTTTCTCTTTTGGAGCGGTATCCTTTCTATGTTCACTCAAAGACTGAGCTTCCTCCTCCTAAGATATGTCATCAAATCCTGCTACTGGAGAAGGCACAATATCATTTGTGGGAGCGGTATGATTGGGTGGCGTATCCTTTGCAGGACTTCTAGGCATGGGTTCATCCATAATTTCTTTGATGGTTGGTGGTTGAAGTGTTCTGCCCGAGCGCAATTGAACATTTCCACAATGTATTGCATTAAGCTCGGTAACATTCTTTTGTTCAATAGAGTAGACCATTGTATGTTGTCGATTGTTCTTAGGATTGGGAAGTGGTTGTGCTGGAAGTTGTGGCTGATTTACTTGCTCATTCTAAGGAGGGCTCTGAGATGGTGGTAAAAAAATCTATTGTTGATTCCTTTGAGGCCCAGTATAAAATTGATTATGTCCCTGATTCCATTGGGGAGCAGTATGTTGTGGGTACCATTGTTGTTGTGATTGGTTTGGCCACTGCTGAATTCTCCATGTTTGATTTACCCATTCAGGGGATCCCTAATAAGGAGTTCCCCAATGAGGTTTTGGAGGTTGTGGCTGATTCTAGGATGGATTCCATTGATTACCAACCTAGTTATTTTGTGGTCTCCATGCAGCGTTGGAATTCTGTCCATCTCCCTGGCATTGGTTTAATGCATTTATCTCCTCTTCAACCTAAGTAGTTTTTTTCTTAGTATTCTTGAGGTCAGCAAGAAGCTCACAGTGGTTGGTAGGATGGTTTTTCTCACAGAGTTGACAAACATTAACCTTGTCTAAAGGACACTCGCACAAAAGGTGTTTGTTTCGACACCTAGGACAATAGATTGACAAGGTCTCAGGGTTGCGAGTTTTAGCTTGTATGCCATCTAATGTAGTGTTTAGTTGAACAAGTATGTTCATTTTAAGATTTGCTATTTCTTCACGAAATTTACCTATCTCGTTAGACCCTTTGAAAAGATTAGTTTTACAGATTCCTCCACGAGTACGGGAGAAATTCTGACACAACTCACATATTTCCTCAAGGGCTAATTGAGACACGTCACCTTTTCCCATCAGATCAAGACTTCTTCTAGCATCGTCATCAAGTCCCTTAAGAAATATAGTCTTGAGAATATCAACACTAATAGCCTCTTCTCCACATCGTTTAGACAAGAAAATAAACCTATCTAGATAGTCCTCTAAACTCTCATCCTCGTTTTGTCTAAGTTTAAACAACTCCTTACGATTACTCACCTTACAATAGTTCTGGTATTTTTGCAAGAAAACATTCTCCATTTCCCCCCAAGATGTAATACTCCCATAACCCAATCCCATGAACCAGCACATGGCCGAATCCTTCAAAGTAGAAGGAAAGATCTTTAGTTTTTGGTTATCATTTTTATAGTCATAAGTTTGACACAAGACCTTAAATTCGAAAATAAATTGTTCTAGGTCTTTCGAGGACAAGCCACGAAAAGTTGGAAGGAAAGCTAGGGAAATGTTTTTCATCACAGTATCATCATTTGCATCCAAAGTAATAGGATAAGTAAATGTTCGAGGAGGTTGAGGTTCATTATGGTTGGCATTATTCCAATTAGGTTCAGCCCTACAATCTCCCATGATGTTCAAAGGAATTTGCTCCTCAAAGATAGTTTTTTTTATGACTAGTTGTTCTACCGGGTGATCTTCAGGTAAATATGGAAAGCCTCTGGAGGATTAGGCTCAAGTAGTTCTTCAATAGTATAGTCATCTAATCCTTGGGCCTCCCTATGTATAATTGGAATGTATTTTGGGGGGTCTTTGGTATAAATCATCTGTGAGGGCCTCTTTTCCTGACCATGCAGAAAAGGATGCCAAAGGTGGAATTTTGGCCTAAAATGAGGTATTCAAACCGTCTCCTAGTAACACTTAAGAAAGAAGGCTATTTAACTCCCCAACAATGGTGCCAAAAATTGATAGGTTGTCCTTAGGTCCCATTACTTTAGAATATAAAACATCAATAAGTCGATTGGGCAGTGTCCAAGGCAGTTTGAAATAGAAGACAACTTAGATAAATCTTTTAGATTTTTCAATTTCTTAAAGACAATTGAGATTAATTTTAGTCTAAGGCTGTCTAACTACTTAACTAGAAAACAATTTATTCTAAGAAAACTAGAAATATTAAACTAGAAAGCATAAGCTAACTAACTTAGAAAGCATGACAACTAAACTAGGAAGCATATAAATAATTAAACTAAAAAGCATGTGAACTACGAAAGTAACAAGGTTTGTAAATAAAATTGGAAACATCTAATTAGTATAGCAAGTAATAGTTTATGACAACTAATATACTACGGAAAGAACAAACAGTAAGTGCTCCAGAACTTCAGACCCTCTAATGACTGTATTAACCATTTTTATAAGATTATTACATGCAAGCTGAATTTCTAGTTAACATGAATTCAATGAAATGACAAGAAGTAAATACTTATCTATTTTATCTACCCTCCCTCGAGTGGCCAGCTCGTGGGATACTATGGTTGTTCTCAGATCACATACACAACTAATTCAGAAGTTCCTCCATTACAGCTAATTTCTCATAACTCAATAAATAAAAAATGGATATAAGGTAATTTCTTTATTCATAAGTATTCAATAATCATATTGACAACATAACATTACTATTTCACGCTTTTCTTTTGCTTCTGGAAATTACATCTTTATAGAAAAACTCTAACTAAGTCCTAGATTTTAGATGGCGTGGATAGCCATTGAAAAAGTCTATAACAGTTTACAACGAGATTTATGTCTTTAAAACCCATTACATAATATTAAAGAGGCTCGAGACAAGCCATGATGTCTTAGACTTAAAAACATAACAAAAATTAGACTAACAACAACTACATCTTCGGTTCAATAGCCTAACGTTCGAGAGCAGGTTCCTAGCGTATATCTTCAATATTTACTAAGGCACATGCTAGTTAAATGTTGTGCAACTGCTGCATGATGTCCGATTTATTGCTCTAAAAAAACACTCAAAACAACCCATTAAATCCATATTGGTAGATTACTTCAATAAATCAAAAGAAATAAAGTTTGTACAATTTTCCTTAAAGATAAACAATTATTTCTCCTAAAGTTTAATTAATTGGCAGAGACTGAGGATTGAGCACATATGAATAGGTTTTCCTAGTATTATTATGATGAGGTTATTTTTACCTCATCAGTGAACATTAAGGTTCTTCTTCATCGCTCGCCTTCACTGGTGGATGAGAACATGGTTGAAGCACTTTACTGCCCAGCCAAGAAGCTTACACTTCCCTGATATTCTTTCGACTTGAAGAATGCCTAACCCTACATGAAGAGTTTAGCAAGAGAACAACCTGCAAGGTGGAATCTGGTGTGTGCCCAACATCAACATGTGAATTCTATCTTATATGCGAGAATTTAAAGAAAGTGTAATATCTATGTTAGGAATGGTAGAGAGTGAAATCACAGAGTTCATTCATGCATACATAATGAACAATATTGCTTGGCCAAGCATAAAAGTGTGTTGCAACAAAAACAAACGATAGGTTATGGTAAATCAAACCTATACTCTCTGACCCGTTTCGACACCCGTCCCAAAAGGTAACTTTCAACTAAACAACTATCTACCCTCTAGCGGCAACTACCCATAGATGCTCTAGTCAACTAAGGTATCATTGTTATGTTTCAATATTCAAATTACTTCTTCATAAATGTCTATCAAAATATAAAGTAAGCTTAATCTGAAAAACAAATTTATGACTTACGAATTAATTCATCATTCAGTCACTTCATTCTTATGACTAATTTCTACTTATCATCTCAAGCATTTTTTCATTAAAATGGAAGTACTAAAAACAAAACAAAAGAAGGTATGTCACAAGTGTGTGTATGTACATAGATGAAGTCTATGTGCATACACCTTTATGTGCCTACTTATGTTTGAGTTTGTGCATACATTATAAAAAAATACATTAATTCAGATTATGAACTTAAATAGTATTCTATTTGACCTTTCATTGTCAAGTGAACAGTACAAGCCTTACAATTTCATACATATTGTTTGAGCATACATTTACTGTTTCCTTCTAAACAATTGCAAAACTAGTTGTTTGCTTAAGCACATTCTTGGCTTAAACAAAAAAAGTATTTTTCCTACTATATAGTTATAAGCAAGCTACTCACATATGCACATTTATCATTTAAACACTTATAAATCAAACAGAGTTGTAATGCAACAAAACATTCATATTCTCTTTTCTACAATTCAGTTTTAAGAAAAAACAATAATATCAGTACTTTGTTATAGATCTCTAGTTGTTCTTATAAGAAATGATCACTTTTACAAGCATATGATTCACTATCAATTAGAAGAAATAGTATGATTCTTTCACATTGTACAAAAAATATTGAAGTAAAAATATGCCTTGTATCAAGCATAAGGACAGTATGACAATATTCAGAAGAAAATATTATTGCTCAATAGACTATAACATCAAGCTATTAACCATCTCCTAATGGTCAAGATCATCATAATTATATTCAAAATTTCTTCCTATATACTTTACTGTCTATTACCATGCATGTAAGGATATTCTACATGTTGACCTTGATTTCATTTCAACATGGTTTTTGTATCCACCGTCCTCGTTAAACGGGATCAAATTCATAGCAAGATATCCTACATTGATTCAAGGCTTAAAAAAATAAACACAACCCTTCTCATTTGATGTTATCGTCACATTTTAATATCAGGGTTTGATATGAAATACCAAAAAATACAACATTTAGAGGGGTCTTTTATTTCCCCTAGGTTATAGTCGATCCCAAATATGTATAGGAGGAATCACGTGTATTGTCATAAAATTAATTCTGATAACCCTACGGGCTTAACATTTAAAATAACATGAGTTTATAACCGGCTCTTGAAACATTACCAACCTCAGAAGCCGCTAGGGTGGTGAACAATCATAAGAAAGAAAATTACAGGGTTAAAAATAGTCTTCTAAGGGAATCCTTGATCGATCCCCATTGTTGTTCATTCACAGTGATTTTTAATAAAATGGTGCAAAGTATATGAATGCCATCGTATGGCGTGCTCATGTGAGCGACCTTAAGGAAGAATTTCCTGAGCTTAACATTCAAGGGCTTGAATTAGCTCTTAGAGCTAGACGCATGGCTTTCTAAAATAAATATCTCACACATAATGCAAACAAGCAACCCATAGAGGTCGACACTATGTCATTCGGCCTAAGGCCATGGATTCTATGAAAGCAATCGATATACAAAAATGAAATTTTCTATTGTTTGATAATAAAGAAGGAAAGAATAGAAATAAAAATGAGTCTACATTTCATGCATGGTTCGGATTACCTCAAAATCGAATCGATTAAGCTATCTGTGGATTTTTCCTTCGAGCTCCTCTACTTTTTCCTTCCTATGACCCACCTTTTTCCTATGATTTTCTTCGCCTCACTGCCTATGTGTTATTCAAAAATGGAAATAATAGTTTGTATTTTGCATGCCCAAGGTGGAGGCATTATGGCCTTGTCTCAGACCACTACACAATTCAAATATAGCCATTAAATTCATGGTAGGCCTTACTACCATCATTGTATTTGTTTTAATTATCAACCCGATATTAGTATGCTATTGGTTATCATTTGAATTCAACTCATATACATTTGAATAAGCATTCAAATATACATATATTTATATATTTGTATGTGTATATATATATATATTCGTATTTTTGTGTTTATTTAGATGATTCCCATTCTCATTTACCATACTTTCTACATTTGTATATACACACACATATATACATTTATATATATATATATATTTACTTCCATGTGTAATTGTTTTATTATGGCTTATGAGTTCCATACAATATTACTTTCAATAGATAACTTAAATTCAAATTCGAGCATCTCTCTATATATATAAAGAAATTTTATTTTTGTTTCATCAAACACAAAGTTTGAAATGGACAATTTTTATATCTACAAGCCATATATTTTCAAACACGGAATTAGTTCAAGTCAAGAAATTATCGTTCTTAGAATATGCAATTTGATTTAAATGCAAGTCATCATTCCCTTTTGTGGTGTCTACACCTAGATTCCAACTAGTTTACCATTCGATCTAGCTAAACAATCCTACTTCAACCATGTTTGCGTCATTCATCCTGTCACCCTGCTACTACACACACTTGCAAATCGATCAGTAACGTTCAATCCTTGATGACATATATAAAAATAGTTTTCAAATTTTCATAAAGTCAACATTAGTCAACTCCTCATATTCATCATGTGAATATTCTAGAATCTCTATTTAATATTTAATTGAATTTCATCAACAATTCGATTTTCCATATTTAAATAAATATGTAATAAAATTGGGTTATGACACCTTACCCTTAGGAAAGGGTTCCATATGATGTTTGATTAGAACACAACTTCAATAAACCCCCTTTGTATAATAAACCTTTGGAAGACCAAGTACCATGTCTCGTGTGCTCAACTATTAAAGATACTTGTAGTTCAAGTGATCAAACCAGTCATGCCAAATTCTACTCAAAAAATCAATATGGGCTATATGTGACGATCTTGAGGAAGACTCAAATCCATCAAAATTCTATAAATGAGACCCATAATCAACCCTAATTGAAGCAACATTTTTTTCAAGATCGCGGATCTCTCAAATAATCACATCATGTGGAAGAAACTTAAGTATTTTTCCATCCTAAAATGAAAAATATGGTACATAGAGAGAAAATTGGCAGAAACTTTAGGAATAAAGAGAACATATTTGATCCAACCATTTTCCAATAGAACAATAACTAACCCCAAAACTGGAATTTATGTAGAATTACCCACTATTATGAGAAGTAGTAGTATAAAAAATAGACTCAAGGAGATTATGTGAATTTTTCATATGATGAGAAGCCCCCGAATCGAGTATCCAACTATCTATTGATGTATTCAAACCCCTTGCCAAGAGGGCTTAAAATTTATTGGAAGAAGGTTTGGAGATATAAAATTTGTGCCTTTGCATGGATTCCTCCAATGCCTCTAACCACACAAAATGATGAGACTCATCATGTTCAATTTTACCAGAAAAAGTGCAAGGATACTTACATTTCTTCTTTGTGATGGAGGGAGAATCACTTGAATAGAAGAGTAAGTAGAGTTTTTATCTAATTTTTTCTTTGATTTGGAGTGATTCTCATGACTTGAAGTTGAATCTACCTTATATTTTTTATTCTTTTTATCTTTACACTTAAATGATTGAACCAATAATGCTTGAATTTTAGTACTAAGAACTATATCCATTTGAAGTAGCTTTGATTATTTCCTAGTTAGATGATCACAAAATAGATCAAAATATGGCATCTTGAAATCAATGCCAAGTGCATCCATTATAAAATAGAAAGTAGAAGGGAAATCCTAAAAGGGGCCTTTCAAAATTTTGACAAAATGAGGGATATACATTGTTTATCAGATTTTGTTTTCAAAACCTTTTAACTAAGATAACATAGAATTGAACCTTACAAATAAATATTCAATTGAGGGATAAACATTATGAGATAAATATATCAATTCAAATTCTAATTACATGACACAAACTTATTGATGGTGCCAAATAGTTCTTTGAGTTTATCCTATTTTTTTGAGGAGTTGTATAATAAAAATATGAAACAACAAGTTGACATAATCATGTAAACCAATTAAGGCTCTACATTGCTTAATAAACCCTATAGGCTAATCCCTGTATAGATTAACCCCTATGGGTTGCACAAAGTCATGGGATAAGCCCCCTTGTGCCCAAGGGCTAGCAATCCCCTATTGAATGCAACAATGATGCCACTATGCCCTTGTGTAGGTACAACTACAATTCTTTAAAATAATAAAAAATGAAGAAAAATATAAAATTATAATTCATACTAGGGTGCAAAAAGTGGTGCTATGACTGCATAGATGTATGACCTGATAGAATAGTTTGGTAACTGTATAATAGTATGGATTGTACATAATTTCATACAATTGTTAATAGAATCCCTACCAAAAGCTCTATATGTGATAGTGAGAAAACCCTATTGAGTTTAATGTTGATCCATATATTTTTTAGCCTTCTAAATGCAACAAATATGTTATTTTTACTCCAAGATGTGTTATGTGGAAGTAGTTGATACAAATCCTCCAAATAAGAGAAGGGGCTTGTAGGTTCAAAGCTCTGATTTCATATTGGAGTCAACAACAGATTCATAGGCTCACAACATTCTTGTAAAACTAAATAATCCTTCTACAAAGAGATTAAGAAAAAACAAGGTATAATATCAATATCCATACTATTGAATAAATTATACATAGAAGTCCTTGTATATAAAGGTAAGAATGAGGAAATAAATTATTTGAGGTAACTAACTACTCCACATGTGTAAATAACAAGTGTCATATACACATGACATGATATAAGAGAGAAAAAAGTCTCTAAGTAAGCTTAAGTAACAAGATGTGAATATGAATCATTAATTGGGTGGATAAAAATAACTAGATGTAGAAAAGGATTTTATCACACCAACAATAGTAACATGCTCTATGTCTCTTATAAAATATCTTGCTCTAAATATTCTTGTTACAAAAAGCAAAAAGTGGAACTAACCATGGGCAAGGAAAGAAGAGTAAGTAAATTTTTTATACTTTGAACAAATTTTATCTTTAAGATCTTGGAATAAAGATGTATTTGTGGAAACTTATTCCAAATTTAATTCTAGCATGCATTTGTAGACAAAAGGAGTGACAAAGAGACAAGTGAGGATCCTAACGTAAGAATTTATAAATTCTAAGTTGTAAACTTGATGAAGGCTAATCTTGTCACTTTTTTCCATGATTTGGGCTTTAAAATTACTCCATTTCCTTTATGATCAAATGCAAAGGTTGGATGAAGGCTAGTGAAGGAGACAAAAAGCATTCATAGTCAATTTCAATCACCTTTATTTGTCTAATGAGATTAAGGAGAAGTGTTTATAATAGATCAAAATTAATAAATATATCAAGAAGGTAATGAAAAACTAATTAAGAAAGATTAGAGTGGAAAAAAACATATAAATGACAAATAATTCAAACCATTATTATTTTATTGGGAAGATAAATCCAAAAAAATTGAGATGATAATTTACCATACATTTAACATGTTTGTACATGTCTATTTATAATTATATAGAGCATAGTCCATTCTAGAATATATGTAGATTACAAACATTAATGTGAAGACCAAGAAATTAGACAGTGCAAAAAAAATCCTCTAACAAATTATATATGTATATACATAAAAGTTCAACCTATACAACTGACTATCTATACAAGTGAGACTATTGAATTTGAAGGGTGAATGGTTCAAAAACAAGTTCCTTTTCAAGTTAAGCTTACACCACCTTAGGGAAGACTATGAATGGTTCATAGTATTCAATGTCAAATTTACAAGCAAATTCATCATCTTCATAACTCGTATGAATAAGATTGTGATTCACATCGTCACCATATTGCAGTCCATAACAACTATAGGATAAAGTCACATTATCAAGGGGATCCACATCATCTAATCAAAAGAAGAATTCATCTTCCCAATGAAGCTTAAAAACATTGGAATATGAATGACCTTTGCAAACATTTCAATAACTCATTTGTAATTATATTTCTCTTATTTGCAGAGTTCTAGATGGCTCTAAGAAAATTCATCATCATCAATTCACCACCAACAATAATTCATCGTCATGACATATTCATCATGTATACAATTCACCTCCAATAATTCATCGTTGTGGTATATTCAACACATACATTTTTCAATATTTAAGTGGCCAAAAACACCCAAAAAAGAAAAAGTACAAATATTTTGTTGAACACATAAAAAAGGTATATGCGATGAATATACCACGGAGATGAATGCTGGTGGTGAATTGTATACATGAGAAATATGTCATAGCGATGAATTGTTGGTGGTGAATTGCTGATGGTGAATTTGAATGATGTCGTTCTAGATATCATACCCAAATGAAAGAGATGTACATTGATTAGAATCCATCATCTCTACACTTTCTCAAGGCTACATAATGTTTCTCAAGGTTTAGGGGATGCAAATTGATTTTTTTTTGGAATTCTAAGCTGAATATTGTATTTCTACCTTTCAATTATCCCATTCAGAATAAATAAAAGATATTTATCTCTCTTTTTATATGCATAATTGTGCCCAATGTTCTACCTTTCAATTATCCCATTTAGAATAAATAAAAGATATTTATCTCTCTTTCTGTATATGTAATTGTGCCAATTCATTAATTTGGCTTGTAATTTACATTAATTGAGTAGACCCTATGCAACTTCTAAGCTTGAAACATCATGATTTTTGAGGGATGTTGATCTATAAACTAATGATAATTATATTGATTTTTTTCCTTAACATGTCTCATGTCTTTGCTTTCACGTGATGTTGCAGGTATTTTCATCTATATTTGTATATTTATTTTTAATAAATATTTTGATATATGTTTATATTGATATGTTAGTTTGGCTTCAACAGTATATTCCGAGTTTTGATTTATTTAGGTAACTCATTTTAAATCACACTCATTTTTTAGTAAAACCCATCTATTAATATGATTTCAGATGAGTCAGCTAAACAAGTTAAAACTTAAAGTGTGTTTTTTAAACTGAAATATTTTATAAGTAAATCATATCTTCCATTGGAAAACACATCTATCAAAACATTACGAATAGAAAATTTCACCATATATTATAGTTGGCACTGCCCTAGTAAACATGAATACAAATCTAAATGCATTCACAAGATGCAAAAGGATAATGCATTTATATGTTGTAGGTTGTCTAAGAGGAACCAGGTCTCCATGCCCATATGGTGGGTCTTCTCATAGGGATAGAACAACCATATCAAGTAGGTCTCTTTACACTTATGCTCATCATTCTTGTTTGTTTTTGTGTACTACTAGAAATGGGTGTCCATATATCCATAAATGGTATAACAAAAGAACACGAACCATGGAAATGCATTTGTCCTTCAAATGGGAGAACATAAATTAGTCCTCCAACAAAAGTAATCCTATGTAAGGCCTCATATGGGGGCACGAGCAACTCAGGGATTGTAACAGAAGGGGTGACCTTGGAGGGAGAGGGTTCTAGTCAATAGTTTGATAATGGGATTTTGGGTAGTGATTTTCATAAAGAAATAAGGGATATCATTAATGTTGTGTGTAATCTTCATGAGATTCTTGCAGCATGGTAATGAGGAAGAGTATTAGGATTTGTTTAAATCTTTGAATCATGTGGTTATCCTATTGAGTTAAACATAAAATAATGGTGAGAGGATTGAGAATAGAATTTTATAAATTCTTATATTATTGTTGATATAGGGGCAATATTGAGTGTGAGAACAACTCATAGTTATGTTAAAAAATATTGTTGTTATCTTGAAGTGACAAAACTAAGATCTCGGTTAAGGTGAGACTGCAGTAACTTTGAGTTGTCCATGAAGATTATCATGGTGAAGATAATTGAAATTGACAATATTAATGGGCCAAGTAATGACCCTCAATCTAAAACATTTCATTTAAGAGTTGACTATAATGTTGACTTGACTGAAATTTGGAAGGAATTTTTTATTTTTTATTATTTGGTTGCAACATTTAAATTTTGGATAGGAAAAAGTTTGTCATGCTACATTTAGATTTTTGTTTCATTGGTAATGGAATTTGCGTGTGAGGAATTATTCTATCTTTATTGAAGAATTAAGGTGGGGTAGGATTTTTTTTTAGTATAATAAATTTTTGGAGGTGAGTGAGCAATAATTGTTTGGGATTTGATTTTGAAATCTTAAAGGAGGTTAATAGTGAGTCTAAATTATCTCAACTTGTTTGTATAATATTATATGTTGATTAATTATTATTCATGATAATCATTGTGACAAGAAAAAAATCATTGCTAAAATACTTAGAAGCTAATTAAAATTCTAGAAGCTTAAAAGAAAAAGAGGTTTGGGCATTTTAATACTACTTTATGTCTAGAACCTTTAACATAAAAAGAGTATTAATTGTTGAATTTTGATGCTAGTTCAACATCAAAGATTTGATAGCCCAAAATTTAGTAAATAAGATACAAAATGGTATTTATTGGGAACTAGAGTAGAGGCATTGGTTTCAAATTTCATGGGAACAATAGAGATGGAAAAGCGGATTTAGAGGATGAGGATGAGGATGTTTCTTAGGATGATGTTGATGAGGATGAACTGCTTCTAAACCTTCTATTCAAGGCTTGGTTACTGGGAATTTATCTTGTCTCCCTTGAGGCTTCTAGGCTCATGTTGGTGGTTAATGAGCCTTCTTTCAGTCCAAGCTTTGGCCTGTGAAAAGGGTTCCTTCCCCAAGTGGTGACCCATGTTTCCCCTCAGTTTCTCAGGCGAACGATGGGGAAGGGTTCCTATTTTGCGGGAGCTCTAATAGGGATGCGTTGAATGTGCCTTCTCCTCCATGATGAGTGGATTTTCTACATCAATGCAAATATGGGGTTGTCATTGATGCACCCCATGTTTATAACTTTGATGGTTTACATCCCTTTTTTATTCCTCTTGTGTAGGTCTTAGATTTCACACCTCGTTGTATTGGTGATGGTTTGGATTTGATAATGAGAGAGGTGGCTAATGAGCCTCCTTTTAGTTATGAATTTGGCCTATGAAATGGGTTCCTTCCCTAGGTGGTGGCCCTTATTTCCCTCCTGATTGTCTCAACTTCTTAGTTAAATGAAGGGAAAGGATTCCCATTTAGCAAGAGCCTTGGAAGGGATATGTCACGAGTGCAATCTCCTCTACGATGAGTGAAGCTTATATAGGAATGTAGTGATGGGGTTATCAACTCTATTAAAGCACCCCAAGATCATAACTCTGATGGTATGAATCCCCTTTCAATTCCTCTTGTGTAAGACTTAGATTAAATCACACCTCCTCGTATTGGTGATGGTTTGGCTTTGATTATGAGGGTTTGGAAGTCCCTAGATGCATGTGGTGGTTCTTCCTCTCCTGGTCCTATTTCTTGTTGGGATAACGAGTCCTTTACCAAGGATGTTCCTTGTGCCTCTTTAAGGATTCTCGATGCTTTGGTGGATAGAGATTCTATTGGTATGTAGTAATCCATTATTGGGAGATTCTCTAGATCTCAACTAACTATCAGTGTTATTCATAGTTGGGTGTTCAAAAATTGGAATGTTTCAAGCCAACTTCGTGTTGCGACCTTGTTACTTTTTTTCTCTTATTCTCCTTTCAATCTATTGAGGACTATTCTAGAGTTCTACGGGGATGTCCTTGGTTTCTTGGTAAGGCATATCTTCATTTGAAAAGATAAGCTACTATTTTTTATGCTACCAAGGTTAACATGGTTTCTATTTGGGTCAAGCTCCTAGAGCTACCATTGGAATTTTAGGATAAAAGTACCATTCAAGGTATCTGTAATGCTATTGGTTAGTGTGTTTCCATTGACAATGTTATAAAATATAGGAAAATTTTCATTGTTTCCAAATTTTGTGTTAGTGTCATAATTGATAAGGTTTTTCCAAACAATATTAAAGTGTTCTCCAAGTTTGATGTCTAGGAGTAGGAAATTCATTATGAGGCATCTTTTTTGGTTTGATTCCATTACCTTAAAGATGGACACTATTACATGATGTGCCAAGATCTTCATCATGAAAAAGAGCACTTCAAAATGAAGCAAGAAGTAAAGAATCCAAAAACCCTTGGACTGTCCATGGCATGTCAAATAAGTTGGTGAAATATTTTTAGATAATAAAATAATAAATGATATTGAGAATATCAAACAAGCCTAACCTCGTAATAAGAAGCATTCTTGCTTATCCCTCAATCTTGAACTAAAAACATAGATTAAATGAAGGCCCACCCATAAGATTATCAAGAAGTAAAGAATCTGAAAACCCTTGGACTATCCATGGCATGTCGAATAAGTTGGTGAATTTTTTTTTGATAATAAAATAATAAATGATATTGAGAATATCAAACAAATCTAACCTCGTAAGAAGAAGTATTCTTGCTTATCCCTAAAGCTTGAACTAAAAACATAGATTAAATGAAGGCCTGCCCATAAGATTATCAATAATATGATATTAATATTTACTTTTAATCATTATTTTTAATTATTATTCATTATATATATATATATATTATAAATTAGAATTTTTTTTATCTAAAATAAAAATTTATCTTTTATAAAATTAATATATTTTAAAAATAAATTATTTATAATTTAGTTCACTAATATATTTACATTATATAAATCTTAAATTCTTATTCCAACCTTTATATAAATTAAGAAGAAATAATTATAGTTCCTTAATTATAATGATTACCATGCTTGATAACCATGATTGATTATAATATTTTGAGATTGCTTAAAAATGCTCCTACATCATCCCATACAATAAAATTTAATAGGGAAGAAATCTCGTAAAGGAGCCAAAACCTAGTATGAAAACTAATAGTAAGTATTTATAAAATTTTGAGCATAATTTCAAAGTGGAAGATACAAGAAAAATCCCTTACACTACTTGTAAGCTATTGATTCCACACAATTTAAGTGCATTTGTACAATCTATTCAAAATATGATTATACAAAGACAACTCATCTACATAACCATGCTTCTAGATTATGCAACCCCAATTAATTTCTTTGAAAAGTATTTATTTAAGTGAAAGGAAAGGGACACATTAGAGTGGTTAGGTTTTCTTGTTAGAACCACTAATAAGTGATTATTAATTCTACCATATGATTAATTAAAAGTTTTTATTGTTTATTTTTTATTGTCTTTATTGTTCATTTTATTTAATTTGTGGTTGTAGAAATTATTTTTATTATTATTAGTAGTAATTATGTTATTCATGTGTCTTTCATGGAAGAAAATATATTATCAAAAGAAAGATAACAAAGTTTAAAATAATTGAACTCGTCACAATATATATTATTTGTAATTTAAAACATAAATTTTTATTATATGATGTATATTTTGTAGTTTGTCGGTATAGAAATATTAAAAATTCTAAATAACTTAACAATTATATCTTACAATTTAAATCATAAATCCTTATTATATGATGTTCATTTTGTGGTTCATAACTATTAGAAAATTAAAAATTCTAAGTAGCTTAACAATTATTTAAGAATTGTTTTATTTTATTTATATTGTTGAATTTATTTTTCTTCAAAATTTTGTTTTTATTATTTAAATATTGTTTTATTTTATTTATATTGTTTCATAAAATTAACTTAAGTTTGTTTAGTGGGGTGAGGGGTCTAACTTGATTGGTTAAAGCATTCTGTTGCAAGAAAGAGGTCATGAGGTCTAGTCTCCCCCCATCCTTGTGGTACCAGAGGGTGTGTCGCGCCAACATCCTCGCACTGCATTTTATAGGGGTGCTACTCGACTCTTGCAGTCGAAAAAAACTTAAGTTTGTTTACTTAATTTTTATTTATTTTACTTTTGAAGGTAAAATTTTGTGTTAACACACACACTAATTTTATTTTAAGTAAATAAAATAACTCAAGATGTATTTAGAATATCTATTTTCAGAAAAATTAGTTTCATATTCAAAAATGATCAAATGGTTATATTTTAGTGTTTATTATAATAAGATATATAATATATTAAAGTATTATAATAATATTAATAGCACAATTAATATGTTAATAGTAATATTAATATTAAATTTATTTATAGTAGATTACAAGATCTCTCACATTTATCGAGAAGGGAATGGAGATGCAGATCAGTTGTTGAATATTGCCATTCACGCAAGGGAAGAGCATGGTGGTACGCCAATGCTAAATGATACCATGCTCACATGAGCGGTGGATGATGGGTCAAGGAGGAATTAGGATGACCTTTAATGCTTAGTCACTAGGAGCATTTACTTTTGTTTTGTTTGGTGAAGGCTAAGGCTTTAAGACAAGCTCATTTTGATCCTTCTTGCATTCATCCACAATGGAAACCACCATCTATCTAGGTGTAAAGAAGTGATAGATGGCCTTCAATGGGTGATATCAAATGCCAGACTAAAAAAATCTTTAAAACCCACGACAAGGAGGAGTTGGGGGCGATAAAGGTCATCTTGGGTGCAAGATTTTTGTTGTCGATGCATCGTTTTCTCATCACTATGGATAAATGAGCAATGAATTCCTTATATTATCTAGTGCATTGGGGAGGACCAAGGTTTGCGATTGGTAGAAGTTGAAGGTAATATTACCCTGCTAAAAGAGATTGTTGGGGTGAGCAATTTTCTAAGGGTGGTAATGTTAACACTTACTGAGCTACGTAGGATGGTGGGAATGTGGCGGGGAAGCCAAGTGTTGAGTACAATGGTATGGATTTGGATACATGGATGTGTAGCAGGTTGGCATAATCAAGATCTTTTTTGGACGACAACTATAATTTCATTTTTTTTTGCATTTTGCTTGTTGATGGGATATGCCTAGTTAATCTTTGTATTCGAGGTTGGGCCCCCTTGCGCCCAATTTACTTATCCAAAAAAAATAGCTATAGTAATTAATTTAAATATAATTATATTGTATATGGGTAAAAGCACAAACCCGTGTCACAGTTTATAAAGGAATCGACCAACAACAAAAAAAAATCTGAACTTCGACCACATAAAAGTGGTCTTTATGTTTTGAATTTAAAAATGATGTAAATTAATGAAATGTAGAGATTTTGATGAAGTTTATTCTTGTAAATTTTCAGATTTTTTTTTTTAAAAAAATTATTATTATTTTTATCAATTTAAGAGCAGATTTTGGAATGCTGAAAATTTTAGAAAAAGTGACTTCACAGGATGTCAAGAAACAAATTGAAAAAAAATTCATTTCTCCCTAAATTTTTTTTCTCCAAATACGTAACTTCAATATATAGTGCATGGAAAAAAAATCAAATTTTGATGTACATTTTTCTCGTAATAACGTTTTAGAGTCAAACTTGTCACAATTTGATAGTTTTCATGGGACGTCAACTATTGCCTATTTTTTTTAATCATTTTCAAAAAACAAATTATACCCTTTTGAAGAGGACTCTTTCCTCTAGTGCCCCATATATTTTTTAATTTTTAATCAATCTCTTTTTTAACTTTACAACCTACTTGCATTATTTTAAAAATAAAATATATTAAAACTAATCAAAATATTTAAAAATTTACATATTCGGATTCACCACTCCGAGCTCTACAAAAGGGTATTTTTCTCTTTTTTTTTAAACATCATTCTAACTAAATAAAAACTTAGTTGAAGTTGAAAGTTTCAAAAAATTCTAAAAAAAAGTTGAGTTGGTTGCCAACTAAGATGCCAACTAGCCAATTTCGACTGAAAGGGTTTCTATAGAAAGGGTTTTGTTTGAAACCATTTCTATAGAAACCCTGTACATAAAATAAACCAATTTCAAAGTTGCAAAGGAAAAAAATTATTTTTTTGGTTTCAGTCGAAACCTATTCAACCAAAACCTTGTGTGCCTCGTATATGCCACATGGTTTGGGTTGAAACCTATTCGGCCGAAACTTTTCTGATTGAAAATAGTTCACTCAGAACTATTTGTTTGGCCGAAAGTGTGACACAAGCTTGTGCTTTCACTCATATCATATTATAATTAATATAATAATATTATATAAATATAATTTAACTAACATATTAATTGACATAATACATTATATTAATGAAAAGTTGAAATCATCTCCTGAAATGGGATATATTGGTGACAAGGAGTTAAGTAGAAGTAATGATTTGTGTAATATGTATGGTTTTATGATGTTGTAAGATGGTATTTTACTCATTAAGAAGGTTGGTGCTTAGATGATCTCTTCATTATTTTGTCTATGTTGTGTGCAGTGAGAAAAGAAGTTGGTTATGGGAGGGGGGTTGAATCCAAGGGGAAGGGAATCATGGTGAATTTGGCTTCAATAAAATAGAAGAAACCCATCTATGTGGAGGAAGTGATTGTTGGCTTCATGAGAATGTTGGACACGAATAAATCAAAAACCTTGGTCTGAGGTTATAGATGGAACAAATGTGGATGTTGGTGAAGGAGATGGAGGGGTCTCTAAAGGTTTGTATTCACCTTGCTATGGCTAATATTTTTCTTGATCAAGGGTATTCTTGTGGGTGATGGAACATGTTTGACATGGCTCAATCCTTGACAAGTGTGTCGATGTTATCTACAGATGTGAGCTCATTATTGCCACATGATGAGTTGGGTGATATTCTTGATCAATTAGATGTTCATTTTGATTGTTTAATGGGTCATTTACACACTATTAAATGATGGAAAATATGTTTGTAGAGTGTTTTTGAGGAAAACATGAAGCGCTTGAAGGTTTATTAGCCTTAAACTTTATTTTATTTGAGAAATTATTTTTTTAAATACACAATGGTGTCTTATCAAGGTGTTTAACTCATAGTCAAATTGAGCAAGTACTTAGAAGCTATGATGAAAGAGTACAATACAAAGTTGTCTCACACTTTAGGCCAACTTATCAACACAAGAGAATTTAAGTATTTCTAACTAAAGATCAATTTTGGTGACACATATGATCTAGTAAGACTCATTATAGTTTTTGATTATCAAAAAATAGGTTTTGAAGGGGCCCTGAAACCCTATACAAAAGAACGGGCAACAAAGATAAAGCAGTTAAGCTTCCCCACCAACACAAAAACTAGGTTGATTAAACAATAGTCAACAAAGATAAAGCAGTTAAGACTCATTATAGTTAAGTTAGATATGTCCATAAATTTTTTAATTAAAATTGTTGGCTAAATGCATATGTAGCACCACTTTGAGGCTAATTTACCAACAAAAAAAAAATATTTGAAAAACTTGATGTTTCAACAACTTTTACTCATGTAAATAACTTAAAAAAATATATAAAAATACCTTTTTGTAGATCCATGAGTGTAGTTCTCAAATATATATTAATAGTTTAATTATTATTTATTTTTTATTTTTTACTAAAAGTAGGTTATTAACACAAAAATATTAGGTTGATTACCTTGTCAAGAAAAAAAACTAAAACTTATTAATAAACTTTGAAAAAAATACGATGCACTAAATAAAAGAATCTATATCAAGATGGTATAATTTTTTTGTATTTTAGATAAATAGTTAGTATGAAATTTAACATCGAATGAAAACAACTGTGTTTTAATACACATATTTTAATATTTATTTAAAAATATATATTTATCAAAAATAGAAAAAAAAAATATCCATGCACTAAAGTTCTAGGTTATAAATACACAAAAAAATTGAAGGAATTTTTTTAAAAATTTACTATATAAAGATCGATGTCTCATGTAACTTTATTTTTCAGCATTTTATCAACAACTAAATTATAGTGTCAATTTATAAAAACCTATATTCAAATAATTCTTTAATTTTTTCAAAAAAATACAAACATAAAATATACTACAAAATACAAATTTTATTAGTTTACATCATTTCAAAATTCAAAACATATAACCATTTTTTAGTGATTCAAGTTTAAAAGTTGGGCCAGTGTTGATTGTTTCATTTATAAAAGTGTGGCACAACTTTATTTTTTATCCAAATGTAGCTTATTTCCAACAACCCATTAAGCCAATCTAGATTATTTTTTCATTGACCAACTAGAACTCAAACCCAAGACTTTCCATTTACTATTGTAGTGTTTTACCATTAAACTATTAGCCTTTTTAAGATCAAGGACTGGAACAAGAATTATGTTTTTTTTTTTAAAATCGGAGAAAAGAAAATTGAATCAAAACTTTCTAATTTATATGAGAGAGTAATCAAAATGGGGATGGACAATGCCTGTTATAATAAAGAGAAGTGTCTAAAAGCTGAAATAGATGAGGTTTTGGTTCGTGAAGCATGTTACTAGAGGCAGAAGTCCAGAGGGATCTAGTTAAAAGGATAGATGAATACAAAATTCTTCCATGCCTCGACCAAGCTTCATAGAAAATCAAATAAAATCATTTCAATTCTTTCTTCCTTTGGGGATCTCCTTTGTTTAGAAAATGAAATTGGTTTAGAAGCAGTTTCCTATTTCAAAAATCTTCTGGCTCCAGAAGTCACTCACAATTCTCTTGAGAATAATTAAGTAATAAATAACATTCCATCTCTCATATCTTTCGATCAGAATAAAATGTTGATGGCTAAATTCTCTATGGAGGAAATTAGAGAAGTGGTTTTCTCAATGGAAGTAGAAAAAGCCCCTAGTCGAGCTGGGCACACTATTTTATTCTTCCAAAAAATTTGGGATTTCATGGGGCAAGATGTCTTGCTTACCTTGGAAGAGTCTAGAAGGTACAAGAATATACTAAAGGATTTAAATACTACTTTTCTAGCTCTTATTCCTAAAAAAGTTGATCCTACGTCCTTTACAAAATTTTCACCATTTTAAGTTATTGCTACTAGACTTGCCAAGTTGCTTCCCTCAATCATCTTTGAAGAACAAGATGGCTTCGTCCTTGCGAAGGATACACCTGAAGGTTCCATATTGGCCCACGAAGCTCTTCATTCAATCATGTGTGATAAATCTCAAACAATGGTTTTACAACTAGATATGTTGAAAGCTTATGATAGGGTGAGTTGGGATTTTTTGCTGGCAGTGCTTAAAAAATTTGGTTTCAATTACAGCTGGTGTAAGTGGGTTCACTCTCATTTTTTTGGTGCTAGATTTTCTGTAATTATAAATGGCACCCCATATGGCTTTTTTCTCTCTTACAAGGAGTGAGAATAGGTGACCCCTTTCTCCCTTCTTGTTTATTTTAATGGCTGAGGGGTTGAGTAGATCGAAAATTGTAGCAAGGAATGCTATAATTTGGAAAGGTATTCAAGTTCGTCCCATCCCTGCTCCAATTTCATATTTCCTTTTTGCAGATGACACACTCCTCCTGGGACAAGCTACAATGGAAGAGGCCAAAGTAATCAAAAACATAATTTCTGACTACTTTTCCTTCTCAGGTCAACATTGTAATTCAAAAAAATCCAAAATTTTCTTTCTAAATGTGAATCTTACTATGAAATCCCAAATTCAATTTTTTTGGGGATTTCAAAGCGATTCTCTTCCCTGCAAATACTTGGGCATACCTTTTTTCTTGAGAAAGGAGAAACATGATCTTTGGGACAGATTGATTTCCTTAATTTCTAACAGGATTCTACTTTGGAAAACAAAATGGATAACATTTGCGGGGAAACTGGTTTTGCTCAAATCAATTCTTTGCTCTCTTTTGATTTATCTTATGTTAGTTTTGAATCTCCCAAAAGGGAAAAGAAAGGTCCTCCAAAAGATATTCAAAGATTTTCTATGGTCTGAAAATGTATCCTCTAAAAAGAAGTTACCTTTAGTTGCTTGGGATACAATTTGTAATCCCAAAACCAAGGGGGGAGCATGAATAAGAGATATCTTCTTGCAAAATAAGGCCCTAGGTGCAAAATTGGTGTGGAAAATTTATTCAAAACCTGAATCAAAATGGTGCCAAATGATGAAATATAAGTATTTGGACTCTCAAGATAGGGAAATAATTTTTACTCAAAAGGACCTTCCTAAGGGGCCTACAATCTGGAACTTTATTGCCTCCCACAAAAAAGTTATTCTCCCTCATCTCTCTTAGTCCATCAATAATGGAGAAAAATCTCTCTTTTGGGATGATGCTTGGAACGACCACAAGCCCCTCCGATCTCTAGGAGATTGGAATCAAATTGAACCTTTGTTGAAAGCTAGCTAGGGTGATAAGGTTTGTGACTATTTAGAAACTGGTCCTTTGGATCCCAACTTCATGAAGTGGAAATTTTTTTATTTCTTGCAAGTTCCATCTCATGTTAAGGTATCTATAAAAAATGAACTTGCTAAAAGACAAATTTATTTATCTAATAAGCAAGATGAAATTATTTGGATAAATTCCAAGTCTGAGCAATACAATGTCAAAGATGGTTATAATTCTTTAGTCTCTTGTATTAAGGGAAACCCTTGGCCTTTTAGGCTTTGCTGGGGACCTGATGTCCTCTCAAAAGTTGGAGCCTTTGTGTGGTTGGTAATTAAAGAAAAAATTCTAACAAGTTTGAGACTTGAAAAGTTAGATATTTCTCCTCTTTTTACTTGTGTTACGTGTGGTAAAGCCTTTGAATCAACAAATCATCTTCTTCTAGGTTGTGATTTTGCGAACTATTGTTGGACTTGGTTAATGAATAAGTTGGGATGGTAAGCCCCCTTTAGAATTCTATTTTGCAATATTTTCTTTCCTGGCCTTCGCTCTTTAATTCCTCTTCCTTTGCCTGCTTATGGGAGATATGTCCTATCATCATCTAGAATATATGGTTTGAAAGGAACAATATAATCTTTAGAAAGAAGGCTTCCTCATTAGCACAGGTTTTGCAAAATATGGAGATTTTAATTTCGGAAGTGTCTTCAACCTCTTAATTCAAAAACGCTCATCAGTGTAAACATTTTTCCTCATGGGACACATTAATTCAAAAGAACTAGCAGCTTTTGAAACTTCCTAAAGCTGGCTTGGTTTCCACAAAGACCCAAAGAGTGTCAAGGAACTCCTCTTAGTGGTCTCCACCACAAGAACTATTTGTCAAATTAAATTTTGACGGGGCTTCTCAAGGTAATCCGGGAAAATCAAGTATTGAAGTTGTACTGAGGGATTGGAAAGGTAACTTCATTGGAGCTATTTGTGAATTGATTCAGGATTCTACTAATAATGTTGTTGAGCTGAAAGCTTTAAGTTTAGGTTTATTTTTTTCCAAGAAACTCTCAATTAATTCAATGGTGGCAATCTCGGCTTTAAAGAAAAAGTGTTCAGACTCTTGACATTTGGATTATATTTTGTCTCATATACTACGACAACCTGAAAATTTCACTACTTTCCAAATTTCCCATTACTTCAGGGAGATCAATTTTTGTGCAGATCTTCTAGCCAAGAAAGCAATTGATGATATATCAAGTTTAAAGAATTTTTAGCTCAAGAATGTGACCGTTTATTTTTGAATTCTTGACACAATTCTTTTATTTGTGGCTCAAATTCTCTCCGACTTTAGATTAGTATTGGTTTCATTCCAGGTGACTGGGCTCTATTTCGTGGTGTTTAATTTCTTTGTTATTTTCATCCTTGAGGGTGGTAATCTAGTTCATTCTCTTTAGTTGTGCCCCTGTTTGGAATTTTGTCCCCTGTCTAGTTCATTCATTGGGAATGTTGGGGCTAGGCATTTTTTCAAATCTTGAAGAATGCAATTTAAAGTTCCAAAATCTTCATTCTTTTTCTCCTTTTTTAATTGGTTGTTTGGTTGAAAGTGCCTCTGATAACTAACAGATACTATTTATTGCAGTGGTCATTCAATTGTTGTTACTACACATCCGATTGTACCTCTAGTTGTTTGGCATATAAGACCTTTCGTCACCATTGTATGAGGTTTTGACAGGTGTCCTGTGTAGTTTCTCCCCACTACGAGCTTGTCTCGTCTGAGTGAACATCTGGGAGGTATTTCTAGCCCCTCTGTGGATTGACATTTATTTCAAAATATTGACATTCAGATCTTATTTTGGTTTTGGCAGCTGCCAGGGTTGGAGCCAAATTTGGAAAATAGAATGTTTTGGAGAATTTTCTTCCTCTTCTTCGGTGTTTGCCAGTAAGAATTTATTCTTGTTGACGGACATTGGAGGGGAGAATTTGGTGGTACCTTAGGAAAATTCTAATTTAAAATTGGTAGATGTTTTAATTTCCAAGGCATAGAAAATTGGTTGGCACTTGGCATCAAAAGAATTTTTGAGAGTACTATTTTTGCTTGCTCGTTTATTGAACTCTTATTGCAAGCTCATGTGTAGTTCTGAACGAGGTGCTTTGGTGGCCATTTAATGCACATTATATTTGGCTCTTGGGATGGATTTTTTCTCACTCATCTTGTGTTTTTTGGGCTTCTTCTAGTTTCTTCAATGGCTTTGGATAGGCTCTTCAGGGTGTTCATTATGCCCAGGTATCATGAAATTCATGATAATTCTCCATTCATAGAGGAAAAGCTAAGAAGGGAATTCTCGTTCAAATGCAAACAGGTGATGGATACAATCTAGGTGCTTTTGGGTTTCGACTGGATGGAGTTGAATGTTATGGCACTTCCATATGAAATGACTTCATAGTTTGTATCGAATCTTATGGATGTTTTATCGTCTATTGAGATGGTAAAAAATTTAGTAGGTACTTATCTACTCCTGCATGTCTATCCACTTTCCACCCTTCAGCCGGCTTTAGAAGGTTATGACATCCTTCAAAGTTCAAATCTGGTTGGTGGAATTATATGCAAACAACATGTTTTATCTGATAGACGCCTTTCCAGGCTTATTTGTGTCATGACACATGGTTTAATCGATGATCATCCTTATGAATTCAATGCATGAATTATGAGCCTTAGTTTCTACTATGGTAACTTTGTATGTGACCCTATTCAAGAACTTTATGATGCAGTTCGCCTTCTCATCAAACATTCTCTTATTGAGACGCATGAGGAACCACATTTTCTGCCACCTATGGATATTGCATCTTTAGAGGGAAGCTCCACTTGAAAACGCCACTCTTCTCTCCTCTAGTTTTTGGTTTTGTTGGCACTTCATGTTTTCATGTTATCTTGTTAGATTTTATGGACAAAATCCCCCTAGGTTCTCCCCTTCTTTGCAAGTGCCCTTTGGTTCCCGACCCTCAGACAAGATGGTTCTTTTTATCTCTCCAAGGATCGACTTCTCCTCTTTTTTGGTCTCCTTGTTCGCATTGGCTTCAGTATTCTATGGGGTCTTCGAGCTTCGACTATTCCAGGTATTGCATGGTTTTTTTGTTTATTCTCAATTGATGCTTTGGACTTCTCTTGTATCTGGTGTGTAAGGCATGTTTTTTGCTTCATCTGAGACATGATGTTTAAATGTTGTTTTGCGGGATCCCTCTAGGACTCTTTTGTTTCAAGCAGTTAAAGCCTCATCTTACTGCTTCTATTTTTTATGTAATCCTTTGGGACTCTTATGTAATCCTCCTCTTATTTAATTTAAATTTCATGGCTATGCCACCTTTATTCAAAAAAAAACCTTTTTACTTTTACCTGAAATGTGTTTATGGTGGATATTTTTATGCAAATACTACAACACAAAATATTATTCATGTAGATTACCAATGACCCACCTTGTTCAAAGATGATGAATTCTTGGTTATATCTTGTGTCCTACGTTAATATTCACTAATAAAGATAGATTGCATTTTATGCCTTTGAATATAGGTGTCATTTTAGAGAAACTATTTTTCAAGTGGAAGATGGACTTCTTTTTTATATTCATTCACTTTAAATTGTTGGACATAGATATATTTTGACACCCATTTACTATTTTACAAAGTGGCCTAAAGCCATAACCTTTAAAAGTTCAACCACTATTGAAGTGATCAAATTCTTTGAGAATCATTTTTTTAAGATTTGGTGTTCCTTATGAGATATTTTGGTAATGGTCCTTAGCTTATATCCAACCTTCTTAATATATTAGTCTTTTATTTCAATTCATTCATTTGAGTACTTTCCACAAGGGAACGGACAAGTCAAATCCAAAAATAAAAGTTTTGACAAAATTTTGAAGATTGTGAATTAAAACAAGAGGGGTTGGTGTATTAATATTTTTTAGGCACTTTTGTCATGCAGACAAAATTACAACTCCTAAAATTCACAAATCAATCTTCAAATTCACAACCATTACCATTTGAATTGACAACTTTAGATGTCAATTAAAATAATCCAAACAAACTTAAATGCAATTAAAAAATAATAATTCTATAAATCCAATTTATTCACAGGCCACTGATGGTTACAATTCACAATTACAAATTTTGATTAAAATATTTGAACACTCCCAAAATTATTCTCTTCCTCATTGCTGCTCCAAACCTACTTGTTTGCAATTCAAAATTTGTATTCAAATGGTTGCAGCCACCCCTATTCTCCCTTCACAACCTCTCTCTAATCTTTGTGCAACCCCTTAATTTTTCCCATGTTGCTCTCTCACTTCTCTCATCTGCATTTCATTTTATCCTTTTAAATCTACATTTCCTTCTTTGCATTGTATTGTTTATTAATTCTTGGCATCCAATACTCACCATGACTCTTGGCATTCTATCAACCTGGTCTTTTTTTTTTTATATTGCTTCCAACATGAATATTCTTACTCTTTTTATTTCAATTTGGAAAATTAATTAATAAACATGAATTGATGTTGCTTCAACAATCTGGAGAAAAAATAAATATGCTAATTTGACATAATCGAGTGTCGAAAGGCAAAAAAATTCAAACATCTTTGAATTGAATGAAAATTGGCAAGTAGGCTTGGAATGATGTCCCTAGGTTCCCTGCAAAATGATTTCACTTCAGCCCTCTAGAATCTTGAGAATTTATTTTTTTCATAAACTACTGATATTTTTTACCAAACTTCCAACTTTAAATTATCCCAAACTAGGAAAGATATGACTTCGATTATTTTTGCACATTTCACATGGTACCTCCAAGAATTTCCTTGCAAAAGGATTTTACTTACGACCTTACAGGTTTTGGAGAAATAATTTAATGTTATGAGATTTCCACAATCCATAATGCTTTCAATTTGTTGTTTCTAGATTTTGATTGTGTTTGAATTTTTACATCAACTTTTTAGATCACACAATCCATCATTAGGATGATAGAGAGCATAATTATCATTAGTATTTAATTCGTTGTTCCTAAAATTTTGATTGTGTTTAAAAAAAATCAATATAATTATCATTAATTTCCTATTTCTGGATTTTGATTATGTTTAAATTTTTGAATCAACGTTTCAGATCACACTCGTTGATCCATCATTATTCATCTCTTTATTCTCTCTATTATTTTGATGATGGATCATAGAATGTGATCTGAAATGTTGATGAGAAAACTCAAACACAATCAAAATCCAAAAACAACAAATTAATGATAATTATATTGATTTTTTTTCCTTAACATGTCTCATGTCTTTGCTTTCACGTGATGTTGCAGGTATTTTCCAACATTTTTCGTTGAAGACTAGATTCTTCTATGGGATAGATGACAAGTAAATAAGATAATCATTAAAGGATAAACTGATAGTTTGAATTTTCATGTACATTTCTATATTTATTTTTAGGAAATGTCTTGATATATGTGTATATTGATATGTTAGTTTGGCTTCAACATCATATTTTAAGTTTTGATTTACTTAAGTGATTCATTTTAAATCACACACATTTTTTGTCAATAGAATCTATCTATTAGTATGATTTCAAATGAACCACCTAAACAAATTAAAGCTTAAAGTGTGTTGTTTAAACTAAAATATTTTATATGCAAATCATATCTTCCATTGTAAAACGCATCTATCAAAACATAACAGGTAGAGGATTTCACCATATATTATAGTTGGCACTGGCCTGGTAAACATGAATACAAATCTAAAAGCATTCACAAGATACAAAAGGATAATGCATTTATGTGTTGGAGGTTATCTAAGAGGAACCATGCCTCCATGCCCATATGGTGGGTCTTCTCGCAGGAATACAACCACCATATCTAGTAGGTCTCTTTACATTTATGCTTGCTGTTCTTGTTTGTTTTTGTGTACTACTAGAAATGGGTGTCCATATATCTGTAATTTTTATAAGGAAAGAACACAAACCATGGATCTGCATTTTTCCTTCAAATGGGAGAACATAAATTAGTCCTCCAACAAAAGTAATCCTATGTAAGGCCTTAGATGGGGGCAGGAGTAGCTCAGGGACTGTAACAGAAGGGATGACCTTGGAGGGAGAGGGTTCTAATCAATAGTTTGATAATGGGAGTTTGGGTAGTGATTTGCATAAAGAAATAAGGGATATCATTAATGTTGTGTATAATCTTCATGAGATTCTTGCAAGGATAGTAGCAGGACAAGCATGGTAATGAGGTAGAGTATTATGATTTGTTTAGATCTTTGAATCATGTGGTTATCCTATCGAGTTGAACATAGAATAATGGTGAGAGGATGGAGCATAGCATTTTATAGATTATTATATTATTGTTGATATAGGGGCAGTATTGAGTGTGAGTAGAGTTCATAGTTATGTTAAAAATTATTGTTGTTATCTCGAAGTGACAAAACTAAGATCTGGGTTAAGGTGAGACTGTAGTAACTTTGAGTTGGCCATGAAGATTATCATGGTCAAGATAATTAAAATTGACAATATTAATGGGCCAAGTAATGACCCTCAATCTAAAACATTTCATTTAAGAGTTGACTATAATGTTGACTTGATTGGAAATTTGGAAGGAATTTTTTATTTTTTATTATTTAGTTGCAACATTTAAATTTTGGATAGGAAAAAGTCTGTCATGCTATATTTGGATTTTTGTTTAATTGGTAATGGAATTTGTGTGTGAGGAATAATTCTATCTTTATTGAAGAATTAAGTTGGGGTAGGATTTTTTTTTAGTATAATAAAATTTTGGAGGTGAGTGCGTAATAATTGTTTGAGATTTAATTTTGAAATCTTAAAGGAGGTTAATAGTGCTCGTCTAAATTGTCTCAACTTGTTTGTATAATATTATATTTTGATTAATTATTATTCATGATAATAATTGTGACAAGAAAACATTCATTGCTAAAATACTTAGAAGTTAATTAAAATTTCAGAAGCTCAAAAGAAAAAGAGGTTTGGGTATTTTAATACTACTTTATGTCTAGAACCTTTAACATAAAAAGAGTATTAATTGTTGAATTTTGATACTAGTCCAACACACTACAGGATTTGACCCCAATTTCCGATGGCCTTTCGTTGGAATCTCGACGATACATTATCAATCGGTCGACGAATCACAGAAGTCAGCGTCGTCGCTCAAATTTCATCTACATCCCGATGGGCTGCAAAACGTCAATGCCAACTTCGTCGATCGTGTGACGAACAGTGCCCGGATGATGGGAGGCATACCTTCGCCAAAACATCGGATTAACAATGTAAGTTCGTCGCCATTGCGACACAAATTCGACGTATTGGCAATATCGTTGAGAGATCAATATTGTTATAGCGATCAAAATTGCCTAAGAAGATATTTCGAGAGGACTGGATTTTTGTCTCTTCGATAACTTTTCATTGTCGAGATACACATCTTGTCTCATCAACAAAGCACGAGGGAAGCATATCGGCAAGACATATATTATCAAAGTAAGTTCTGAAGGTCTACCCGAGCAGCTATATGACGCCGATAAGATTACATCGGCAGGAGTCTTGGAGACATAATTTAGATTGAAATAGCAACAAAAGTTCATTGAACGAGCGACGAAATAGGCAAGTCATTACGGCAAAACTTCGTTAGATAGATTGCAAATTCGTCGGACATTTTTGTGGTTCGTCGTATATTCGACGAGAAAGTGCACTTTTTTTTTAAAAACCTATTCATTGAAAGATCAAGACTATTACAGTGATCAAAATTTCCTGAGAAGATATATCGGGAGGACTGGTTTTTTGTCTCAGTGATACCTTTTCATCGACGAGATACACATATTGTCTCACCGAGGGAAGCATATCGGCAAGACATATATCATCAGAGTAAGTTCTGAATGTCTACCCGAGCAGCTATATGACGTCGATAAGCTTACTTCGGCATGAGTCTTGGTGACATAATTTAGATTGAAATAGCGATAGAATTTCATCGAACGAGCGACGAAATAGGCAAGTCATTACGGTGAAACTTCGTTAGATACATTGCAAATTCATCAGACACTTTTTGAGGTTCGTCGTAAAATCGACAAGAGATTTCAAATTTTTTTCAAAAACCTATTCGTTGAAATGTAGGCATATCGGTGAAAGATGAAGACTATTACAGTGATCAAAATTGCCTAAGAAGATATATCGGGAGGATTGGTTTTTTGTCTCAGTGATAACTTTTCATCAGCGAGATACACATATTGTCTCATCGAGGGAAGCATATTGGCAAGACATATATCATCAGAGTAAGTTCTGAAGGTCTACCCGAGCAGCTATATGACGCCGATAAGATTACATCGGCAGGAGTCTTGGTGACATAGTTTAGATTGAAATAGTGACAGAAGTTCATCAAACGAGCGACGAAATAAGCAAGTGATTACGGCGAAACTTCGTCGGATACATTGCAAATTCGTCGGACGTTTTTGCAATTCGTCGTAAATTCGACAAGAAAGTGCTTTTTTTTTTAAAACCTATTCGTTGAAAGATCAAAACTATTACAGCGATATGAGGCCTGTTTGTAGCAGCAATAATGATAACTATTTTCTTGGCTGTCATACAAGCCATCTCCATCAATAGAGCTTTGAAACCAAATCCACACACAACACAATGTTCATAGTGAAAAGTTAGCACTTTTTTTCATCTTTGCAAATTGGTTTGATGCTTCAAATGATGCATTTCTTATATTGAGAAATGCATTACTTACCTTTTTGAGCTTCTCTTTGTTTTGAGAGTAGTTTAATAATCTCTACTTAATAGGGCCAACCACGTGAAGGTGGAAGCTCATTTGGCCCTCGCGCCCCCCCCCCTCCCCCCCCCTTCACATCACTCTCAATTCCCCATACCCGATCATATAGCATTAATCATTCATTCATCCATTAATAACATATAACATTCATTCATTCATTCATCCTGCATTAATAACATCATAACATTCATTCATTAACATATTCACATTCATTCATTCATCCATTAATAACATATAAAATTCATTCATTCATCCATTAATAACATATAACATTCATTCATTAACATATAACATTTTTTCATTAACATATTCAAATTCATTCATTAACATATTTCATTTTTTTAGTTTTTACATATTATCAAAAATATGGTTGTCATAATATGATTACAATCACTTTTTTTTTTGTTTCTTTTTTGCAGCTAAAAAAAGATGAAGTGGAGTATCGTTTTCAAAATCATTTGTCCCCCCTTGAGTTGTTCTGAGCTCTGCTCATGATCTTAATGTACGCCTAGTCGTGTACTCACAACCGTGTGGACGCAGTTGCAAGGGGGGTCTGCTGCAATAGCAAAGAAATGTTAAATTGATATGTTTTATTATTATTGTTACACATATTTCATTAATTAAAAGAACATTAGAGTGGTGCTCTTTACCTAATTGGGCCACATCATGTTCCTGATATTGTCTTATAGCCTCATGCTCAACATGTTGAACACCCTCTAAATCCTGATCTGGAGTTGAAACACAAAATATTACATTAATTAATACACCAATTGCAATTAAAAATGTTTAAAAGAACATTAGAGTGGTCCTGCTTACCTGATGGAGCCACATCATGTTCCTGATCATGCTCAACATGTTGATCATGCTCTACATGCTCTAAAGTTGAAACATGAAAGGTTACATTCATTAATACACCAAATGCAATTAAAGATGTTTAATTGTATTAATCCATACTACATTTTGTATAGCACATGAATACATCTAGTACTGGGATGCACACCATGGCCTTCATCGGCAGGTTGTGCTCCACCCTCACCAGGCTGCATTCCAATGTCATGTGCAAGATTATCATTGCTTATATGTGTAAAACAAATAGGCACATTATTATGGTGGAAATTGATATTGAACAAATTGCACAAGTATTCAATTTGAAATAAACTTTATTGAGTTTATTTACTCTTAGTTGTTCAGACAGGGCTCCATAGCCTTGGTCAAAGGCAATCTTTAGGTCCTCTTATGTGGGCACTCTGTTGAAATCAAAGCCCTGCATTTTTGCATACGATCATGAATTTTGCTTCTATGATGTGATAAAACCAAAATTGTTTGCAATTTATTATTTGGATGCAATATTTCATTTATTGATACTTACAAATCGTGTGGCTACTTTCATATAACCACCAGAGCCAAGTTTGTGCTACCCATGTTTTTCTAGTCTTGCCTTTGTTGCCTTCGATGTGTCGGGCAGCCTATGAAAAATTTGAAATACGTTAGATTATGTAAAAAGAAAGATTAATCAGTATATAATTAAATTGTTGATAGTATTACATACCTTCCTTGGCCCGGTAGTATCTTTCCTTTCTTCTTTTCAGCCTTCTCCTTTCCATCCGACACCAAATCCTTCCACTCCCTTTCCAGAATCATGGGGGGACGCTTGTACTTTATGTTCTTCTCTAAATGTGACCTATATTGGTCCCTCACATACTTTAGATAGGTACTAGCTTTCTTAAGGACCTTGGTTCAGTTGAATGTTTTATCACCGAATAACACAACTAAACGGTTAATGAGCTCATCTTTTAAATCTTGATTTTGGGCATTCCACCATGTACATATGGTGGGCCCAAAGAGCTCCAATGAAATATCACTTAGATGTTTATAAAAAACATCATTTCCTGCAATTATAATGTTGGCAAATATTGCCATTTTGTAAATCAATATAATAGGGTGCTATCCCCACTGTTAGCACTTAAAATAATAATAATAATAATTAAAACATTTTAAAGTACCTGGGACCTTCTCTATCTTTATGGGAAGGAAATCCTCGGTCACCACAAATGTGACCGGCAATGTTCCCGTACTAGTAATACGGGAAGATCTAGGAAATGCTGCTAAAACATCACCAGTAGTAGTGGCATGTGTTCGCTGCCAGAGGGTGGACTACCGAATGTCTGCATGGTATGTGTTGCCGACATTTCAGACAACAATATAGGCACAGATGATGTGTTATATGTGCAGGAAGATAAGGATTGACACTTGTACCATCCCCTACTTCCCAGGAAACACTTGCAGTACCTTGATCACGGCCAGCAACATGATCATGAGGATGCAAATAATCCTGTAAAAACAACACATATTTTAGTTCATGACATAAAAGAGTACAAAATATAAAACCATGAATGAACTTATGTTATAATTAAAGATCTCATGACAGCTTACTTCCAAGTTCTGTGCTCTCTCAGACAATATTTTAACCCTTTCTCTTATCTCATCTGTTTGAGGCACTACGAATACCAACTGAAGGATTTCTTGATTGCATTTTTTTTGGGCCTTCCTCATCATATCCACAGGGTTTGTGGAAAATGCGATGTCATCATCACATAATAGTGACTGCACCTCCATATGGATGCTCTCCTGTACTGCTGGTGCTTTTCCCCGATCAGCCAATTGCAACAAGAATATTAAAAGCATTATCAAAATTAACCCAATAAACTCATGAAAAAAACATAATAATAAAACATTTTGCTCGTATCTAATTTGTACAATTACAATGATGTAAACCTGTCGGATAGAAGCGCCTGAATATGGATCTCGATCTGTGCTCTAGGTCAGAGCCTTCCTCATATGATCAATGTCTCACTATGACAAAAATTAAATATAAACAACATTACCGAAATGAAACCAATAGACTTACAAAAAAAAACATAATAATAAAATGGTATATTGGAGTCATTAATTGGAGGTTGGGTAAAATGGTATATATATAGTACATACCACCTGCATAGTAATTGTGTTTGTATCTAAGCGATTCAAATTGTAATCGATTAGCAACTCTTCCCCTGCAGTTATTGATTTTATCGCACATACGAATACACGGTTTCCCTCTCGCGCCTCGAATATACAATTGGGTTGCTTATTTGTTGACCCAGGTCATGTGCTATTTATAAACCCTGCAATATTCCCTGATGCTTTTGGCCTCCCGTCAATGTACCTAGCCACTCCTTTATTTTGATCCTTATCTTTTAGTTGTATATAATTTGCTGATAGTGCATACCTACGCATACTTCGTGTATATCAAACCAGCTGCATCCAATCTTTGTAACTGTAACAGGGTCCAACATACTCCATCAACTCAGTAACTTTGTCGTAACAGACTTTTATGCCATCCATGCAAAATAGGCCCAAACCATGTAATGATGATGGTGCTATGCGATATATCCTCTCGTTGACACAAAGATCAGTGTTTATTGGAGGAAGTTCCTTGGGTACCCATTGTTTCCGTAGATGTTTGTACCTCAAGGGCACCTTGATGTCGCCTATGCTCTCATCATCATAAGAACATGACCCCCCTTCAGTAAGAAAAAATTCCATGCGTTTATAGAATTTTCTTCTAATCTTTTGACCTCTAGTTGATCTCCCTCTTTTATACCTACTACATGTCTCGCTTTCCTCTTCTCTTCTTGAATTTCCCTCACTTGAGGAAGACAAATCTGACAAATACCTATTTTGTGGTGCCTACACTCATAAGGATGTTGGATGAATTTCTTTCATGGTGATGTGATTCGAAGGTGACATTATGATTAATTTATCATTTCATCGCTAGAAATTGACAGGTTATAAGGTAATCAAGTCTTGATAGATTGCAAGTTATTGTTACTACCGTCCAAATGTGTCCATCACAAATCAAATCTACTTAACGTCTTTGTGCAGCATCTTTGCAAGCATAAAGTAACTTCAAATGATAGTTTGGAGTTAGTTCTTTCTTCTTTCAGCAAGTATTGTAGCTCATTTTTGGAGCTTTCAAGAAAAAGATAGCATTGTAACTCATTTTCACAGACTTGTACTCAGCTGTATTTTTACCTTTCAATCAATAAAAGCAAGCTATTTTTCCTTCTCAATACTGGATATTGTGTGATAACATGAAATTATTGATATTTCCTTGTGATGATAATGTTTATCCTTGGTTCTAGTCTAGTTTCTCATAGCCTTTATACAAAAGTGCATGTTTGTGCAGGTCATAGTTTGTGTTCTACCAGTTCTATGTAGGATTCAATTGTGAAGTCAAACATTTGAGCCTCTAGGAAGGTCATTTGTTGTTCCACTTGAGTTTTTCCATAAACTTCAAAGCCTATCTATGAAATACTTATGCAAAACATGTCAAAACTGAGTTATGTATATTGCAGTGAGTTTTATTGATCACATTGTGTGTCAAAACAACATTACAAATCCTTAATATTTGGTGCATCACGCTAGGAGTTAGTTTTATTTCATGTTTCCTCCTTACCCTTTTCCCAACAAGTAGTTTTAGGTGACTACCATAAGAGCCAACTTACTTTGGAGGTTCTTTTCTACTCTAGGTAACCCACAAACTAGAAAATTCCCATGTTTCACCAATATGTTAAGTTCTGCAACTTAGGAGGGGTACAATATTGAGAGATAACAGTTATTGGCATGCTTGGTGGGACTAGTATGATGAAATTCTCATCAAAATACTGAGAGATTTGGTGTTTTACTCAGTATTATTAGCCTTTGTAGGCAATATAAACAACACCATGGTGACTCTAATTACATATCAGTTGGTTTTAGTAGTCCAAATGCATGCAACCAAGAAGATGAAAGTGTTGTAGAATCTAAGCCAATTAAAATTCCAAGTTTTAAAATTTTTTCTTCAAACCAATAGTTGATTCGTAAACAAGAGAAGCCCTTTCAAATCCCCTTACCAGTTGAATCTAACATGGACAACTATGATGAAATTATTAAGTTGGAAGAGCATGTGTTAACAATCCCAAGCTTCAAGAAAATCACTTCTTCTCTTCCTCAAGAGTTACCAAAGCCTCCTATACTAGCCAATTCTCTATCAACACTCCCTAAAGCTTTTGAGGAGTTGCTCGATCATTTCAAATAGGAGGAGGTTGAGCTAGTAGTGAAACAAGAGTTTTTGTTTTCAATTCAAGACTCAAAACTGATTAAGGATCTTCCTCAAGTGGAAAGAACCTGTGAGGTCAGTTATGAGGAGGAAAAAGAGATATCTATTGTTTATAAGCCTATGAATGGTGTGAATAATGAAAAATCTAAAAAAATTCAAGTAGAAGTCAAGGGTGATTAGTTGGAAATCAAGGTACAAGGAAACTGGATGGGTTAGAAGGAAGAGTTGATCTTCCCACTTGATGAGTTGTCGTGTTTGTTGTGCAAGATGAAGATTCGAAGCAACAAGAAGATATCAAACAATTCGATGAGTTGCTGGTTAAAGAGGAAAAATCAAACATGGATCAAGAGGAAGAATATGGTCTTGATGAGGAGTCTATTCTCTCAAGTCAAGAAACTTATCATGAAGTTGATTTGCAAGATCTTAGCTATTTGGAGGAACTTCCTTTCTGTTGTACAAAAGAGCTTAAGGTTGGTATAACAAATGAAAGTTTTTTGGAAGAGGCTACTACATTGTTTGAACATTTACCTTCGCTCATTGAAGAAGAAAATCCTGATTTGGAGTGTACTAATGAGGATTTTGAGCTTGGACTAGTTGTTCCTAAGAGCCTTCCAAGAGCTGATAGCTTTGATGAGTTATTAGCTCTCTTAATGGAAGAGGATGGTCCATTGACCATGGATGAGGAATCAACATGGAAATTTATCATGTAAGGTGAGGTAATGATGTTATTTCTAATCATTCAAATTGTCTTCTCTCTTGTCTAAACTTAGCCATGAAATAGGACAACCATAAAAAAGGTAGAAAGGTTTGAAGAATGCAGTCATGATAATATTATATCAACCTTATTGGGTTCTTTGAAAGAAGAAGAAAACCATGAAGTTCCAAATCAATTTCTTGTACCACAAGAGCACCATAAGAGTAAGATGAAGGATATGATCACACCAAAAGAGGAAAAAGGAAAAACCAATCTAAAGCTTTCAAGGGGATGTCCTATCAGGCATCTAACTAGGATGGAAACTAGCAATGCATCACAAGTCATTATTGCACCCAAGCATGAGGACTCTATCCTACTATCCTATCCATTTTAAGATAACATGAATGGTAAGTGGATTTGTGGATTTGTTTTCTCCATTTATGAGGCATTGCAATAGTTGGTTAAACATCTATCATTTCTTCATTTCCTCTTTGATGCCCACAAACATATGGAGCATTATAAGTTGCAAAGAATGGGTAGCTACTTTCATGAACCAGTTAATGGTTTTATTTAGGTATTCCTTTCCTCAGTTAGTCTAGGTTAGGATAGTTTTTGTTTTAAGTGAATAAGTTTTATTTGCACAGTTAGTTTGTTTTGAGTCATTTGGTAGGTTGAATAAGGTTGGTAGGTGTTATGCACTATTTTGGATGAGTTACAACATTATGCAAGACTATTTCTCAAGTCTTGTCAAGTTCCAAGAGTCGACACCATGCCCAATGGATAAGTTTAGGCAACTGGTGAGGATGTTTAGCAGGCAAACATATAGAAGATGTCACCAATTTTTTTACCTAATTTAGCTTCTAACTCAATCAAGTAAATTTGGGATAGTTTTTGTAAAAATAAAGATAAAGGTACACATTCAATTCTACTAAGTTCCATTCATATACACAAAAGTATTATCAAATGAATTGCAGCTCATTATGCAAATGTATACAAGAGAAAGATTGCACAAAATTTTCACAAATGTCTTTTATTGATAATTACAAATGTATGGTGTCCCACACAAGTTGTGGGAATAACTATTTCAATACAATATAAGACATAAACTATACATTTGAAGAAATAGAAAGGAAAGAGCATATGGAAAGAGTAGGGATCTGTCATTGCCTAAATGATGAACCCCAAAGTTGAACTGTTGCCTAAATGATACACCCCAAAGTTGAACTGTTGCATCATTGGAAAAGTATGATCAAATTCATCTATTATGAAGAATTGGTCTATGTGCCTCTAGTAATCACTATAAAAATGTGAAAGACAAAGCTATTTTATTTTTTCTGTCTTATCTTATACCATTTTACGAGAATGGGGGGGCCAATGTGCGAGAAGATCTTTGGAAACTAGGCATGAAAATTGCAGGTTAAAGAGAATGGGGGTGCCAAACTTACAGTACTCATTGTCCCTTGGTCGTCGATTTTCCCTGAGTGCCCTCAACCTGGTCCTCGGCACTGGTATTGACCTTGTTTTAGCTCCAAACTCTTCGTCGGCGCTGGTATTGACCTTGTTTTCACTCCTCCAAAGTCTTCCTCAGCGCTGGTATTGACCTTTCACTTGTCCAATTTGACGAGCTACAACCTGCTTTAGTTAGGTTTTAGAGTATGTTAATTAAATTTAAAAAAATTATGGCGCCATTTAGAGTAGTGAATATAAAGCAAGCAAAGCCTATTATGGCGCCATTTAGAGTAGTGAATATAAAGTAAGCCAAGCCTATTATAGTCATGAGGGAAATAATAAAACTCCTAGGATACTTTGTGAAACCATTTTCCTTGGTTAAAGGGAGGCCATAAAATATACCTTTGGATTTTTTCAATCTTCAAATATGAGGATTTGCAAGGTTCTTAGCAACATGAGTAATGGAAATGTGTGCAACAAGAATTTTTGAACACACATGGAATCTCCTTGCCAAAGAAAGGGGCTTCATAATTTAATATGATAATTTTTCTCAGCTCTAGAATCAACTTTTAAATCTTCTCCTAATAGGGCCAAAATCACATCTTCTTGTGTTTGAGAAGTCACCAGCACTGAACATAACCATCAAGCAACTTTTCATCAAGATTATAACATCACCGTCGATTTTGAGCACGTGCATCTCAGGAGCCGCTTTAGTAACCTGTCATATAATGTACTAAAACTTGACATAAATATTAAAGCACTTTGATTAATAGTAATGTTATAATATTAATATATTATATAACAATATTATATTACATTATATGAATTATAATGATATATTTGATATATTAAGATTATATATAATCTATATATAGATTAATAGTAATTATATTAGATTATTAATATTATTGGTATATTATTAATAATATTAATATTGTATTAGACTAATAATAATTATAATATTGTTAAATGATTAATTATATTACAAATGAACGTTGCTTTCAAATTCTTAGCTTTGAATGAATGGTTGAAGCACCAATGTTGAATGTTGCAACTCTAGTAGGCATGAATAGAAGTAGAGGAGATTGTTTGGGAGAAGAATTTTTTCTAGTGCTAGGTTATGTGTTAGGTTATATAGGGTTAGGTTATATAGTGTTTGAGCCTAGCCTCAAACACTACAATTAGGGTTAGGTTTGGGATTAGGTTTATGGTTATGGTTAGAGTTTAGGGTAATCCAAATCATAACCTAACCCTTTCTCTTGAAACCTTAACCTTGACCCTAACCCTCACCTTTATCCTATCTTTATAACCCTAACCACAACCAAAACTCTAACCCCAACCCTAACCCTAATTACCTAACCCTAAATATTATTTATTTTATTAATTAGTTGCATTCACTCTAATAACCCTAAACTTAACCCTAGCCCTATCCCTGGCCCTAATCCTAACCCCAACTCTAAGCCAAATATAAAAACAACCCTTAATCATAATTGCAATAACCCTAAAACTTCATTCTAGATATAACCCTAATACTATAATCCCTAATTGTAATACTAAACCCTAACCCTGATTTCATATCTAATCCCAACCATAACCAAAACTCTAAATCTAACCCTAACCATAAAACATAAACCCTAATCTAACCCTAATCCTAACATTATTTTCCTAACCCTAACCCTAACTCTAAACCTAACACTAACCCGAACACTAAATCCTAACCCTAATTAAATACCCAATCATAACCCTAAATTGTAACATCATCCTTTGAATTGGATACTACATCAAAAATTATGTGTTACAATCATTGCTTCCATTGTTGGCATTTTTACATTGGGATGCATATATTTTTAAAATCAACAAAATCTTTTAATGTCTTGCCAAAATTAATATTATTAATTGTAATATCAAACTTATAAACATGTATCCAATTTAGAACATAAATAAGAAATATATGGTAATAGTTTCTTCAAAAAACAAAGTGATGTGGACTAGAAGGACTATAAGGACTATAATGATTTTAGAATATACACATAATGGATTTGTTGAAAAGGTTTTAGAAACTTTCAAACAAATGCAATTGGTAGATGCAAAGAAAAATTCCACAACCTTCACCAAAATCCTTATTGGTTTCCTTAATATGGGAGATTTGGAACAAGGTATAGACATCCATCAAAGCATAATATGAAGATGATTTTTTCAAATGTTGTGGTTGTAGATGCCCTTTTAAAATTTATACAGAATGTGGAAGGATAGAAAAAGCTTGTGAACTATTTGACAAAATGTCTCAAAGAATTGTAATCTCTCAATTTATTTTAGTGTCTATTTTGTTATACCCCATGTCCCAAATTGGGTATAACACAATAGACACTAAAACAAATTGATAGATTGTTATGAGGGCAGTGATGAGACTTTTCTAATTAGAGTGTATTCCATGAGATTACAATTATTCGAGGCATTGTGTCAAATAGTTCATGAGCTTTGTCTATCCTCCCACATTTTGCATAGATTTCAAAAGGGCATCTACAACCACAAGATTTGAGAAAATTCATCTTCATATTATGTTTTCCTTATGATTGGTTGACTCTTATACTAAATTAATATGTTCAATTTATGTTTCCTACTTGATCTAACTATCCACAAATGGCAATTTAATAGTGGAAAGATATGATCCTACTTTGGTATAAATTGTATATGCAATATCAAGGTATGAATTAATATGTTCAATTAAGAGATGTTAAATGAAATGAATAAAACTAATGTAATGTAAATAAGGGAGACCAATGCCTTATTGGGTAAAACGGAGTCAAATGAAAGCCTTTAATGAATGGTTTCTATCTAGCAGGGCCTCTAATTGTTTAGCATATAACTATGAGTTTACAACTGGTATAAACATGCAAGAGTGTAATTGATAAACCCTACTTGAGGAAAAATATCAAATCTAATAATTTGATTCTTCTTAATGATCCAAATGGCATTCCCAAATTATTGTAATTTATTGAAAGGAATTTTAATTCTTCTTTAAAGAATCCAATAAACCAAATCACACAAAAACAACAAATGTGTACTGATAAATAGAATATATACTTGATACTTCAATTTAAACAACCAAGAAACATCAGATTGGAGACAATCAAATAATCACAAGAATCCAACAAACAATTGATACTAGAATGAAGCCACTAAATCAACAGTCTTTCATTATCTCCTTCAAAGTTCATACATGCAACATAGTCTCCTTGAATGTCATCATTTCTGAAAATTTAATGCTTACAACAGTCTATCCTATTCTAATTCTATCTTCTACCCCTTAAATTTATCCAACATCGAATACTTATACATTAGTTTGCAAAAGGACGTGCCTTTTCAAAAAGGTTTAAAGCATAAAAGGTTTAACAAATCCACTATTAACTAATTTCTCTTGAGCCACAAATGGACTGCAGACATATGCTCCGTATAATCCTGGTGCTCATGAGTGTCGACATCTCCCAATGCATTGCGAATCACAATCTCCATCATTATCATTTGCTCATTTTTCTCACATGCTGCATCCAATATCACATCTTTCGCAGTGGTTGTCTCCAGCATCCCTTGGAGTATTGTTTCACACTCACTTTTCCATGTAGTCGCTTCCTTCATTTTCCCTTCATCATCACATAACTTGGTGAATCTATCTTCGGCAGCCTCTGTCAATCCCTGCATATCCCCTTGTAACTCCACATAGAAATCCCTGTGCCTATCCATAATACAATTGGCATTTTCAATCTCTTCATTACTAATAGTGTCCTCCTCCAATTCCTCAACTCTTTCCTGAATTTTGCTATCCACTCTCCTATGTTCCTTTATTGCATCTACGTACTGTGAATGTTTTCCCCAGAGTTTATTTAACCAAGTGGTTAAAAAAACCTGCCTTTTTTTTATTATTGCAACAAATGCATCCATTCTCCCTTGAGAGTATGCAGTTGACCCTACCCAACGGTCTTTTTTCTGTGAACTCTCACCTTGAGTGAGCATCCTTGTTGGTTCTGTTACACCACCTACCAAGTCTTTCAAGCGTTCATTCTCTCTCAACATCCTCTCATTATTGGTTTTGTACATCTCCCTTTCCCTTATCAATGCTTGGATTTGGGCTTTATTCAACTTAGCTATATTTATCCCAATATCAGCAGTCACTACAGGATCAACCTCCCCAGCCTTCAGGGTCATGACATGTCTGAATGCCTTTTCAGTATCAATAACAATTGATTTCTTGTGAGGAGGATACAAGGCCCAAATCATCAATGTTTCATCATCAGGATTGTATCTTGATCCTGTGTATATGTTCGTCACCTTCTCTATACTGAGCTTGTGGGTAGCATTGTTATCTTTTAAGAAACTATCAAAAACTAATGCAGAATTCATATCCAAACCTAGAAAAATCATAACACCTGCCTTTTCAAGCAGCTCCCTCCCCTTTTCAGGGGTCATGTCAATCATCTCTTTGTCCACTTCATCCTTTAAGCTTTTTAATAGTTGATCCTCATTCCCTGGAGTGACATTGTCAACCTGTCCCCTTATCTCTTTCCCTTTTTGCTTATATAAAAATGTCTTAAACTCCGAGGTCTTTATAAATTCATCATCTGATATGAAAGACCTATAGTCTTCATGTCTTGTACCTACATCCATGGTTTCCTCAATATCTGTTTCTCTAGCAACATAGGCATACTCCTGAGTCTTCATTCTTGAAACTTTCCCAGATGAGCTTTGTGGCTTATCTATTTCTGAAATCCCCTTAATGGAGGATAACAACTCAGCATCCAGCAACTCCTGATTATGTTTTTCAATCACAATTTCAGCTTTCTCTGCGTCCAGGTTTCTGATTATGTCATCAGATTTAAAGGGCACATGATGGTACCCTCGGAGATTTACTTTTTGTCTGGCAGAGTGGATATACCCTTCTGGATCGAAGTTCTTTCTCACTGGTGCTCTGCTCATGTTGTAGTGCAATAATTTGTCCAGAATCATATCATAACCTTCCTTGGCTAATACAGTGAAATCACTAAAACACAATGTACTGGGCATAAAAGCCCGTTTCCCATATGATCTTAAGTTCATAACACTGGAGTAATCCATTTGCCTAACAATTTCAAGGTATGCAATTCTATCCGGGACAATTCTGGGTAGAATGAAAGGTGTATCCTCAAAGCCATAAACCCTAATCATTGTGGCATTCTCTAAGCAATACCAATCCCCCCAGTTGTGGTTAATTGGTCCATTGTAATCTCTAGGCCTAAGAAACCTTTTTACTTGTTCAGATAAAGAATAATCACAAGGATGGCTAAAAAATCTATACAAGGGTTTCACAAAGAATTCTTTAAAATGCAAGAAATTTGAATTGGAAAACCTGTTGTCCCAAACAACAGTCCATAATTGAACAAGCAATGGCCTACCTTCCTTGTCAGATTGTGAAATCCTCAGCTCCTGGGGCCATAAACCTAACTCTTGTCCAAAATACAACACTAAGTGTATCAGCAGTGAGTAATTTCTGAGATGGGGAACAAAAGCACCACTCTTTATTTCCATCAAACCTGCATCCAGCTCCTTAAAAACATGTGCAGCATAGTCAAATGATCTGGAATTGTGACACTGAATGTTTGCAGAAATCACCATGGGCACAACCTCCATATGCTCAGGTACCTCCATCCCTAATACCTGTCCCACTGAGTAGTAAGTATATTTTAGGTAAGGTTCGAAGAGGTCTACATGAAAGGGTGACCCCTCACTATCTTCCATTGGAGTAGGTTTTCCATGACACCTAATTCTATGCAGAGGTACCCTCCACCCTTTCTAAATGGTGTCCATCCTTCTGAACTCACTATCAAGCTCTTCACTCACTACTTTTTCACTGTATATTCCCTCCATTCTGAAAACCTCAGCAATTGCATTCTCAGATACATGTATCAATGGATTCCCTAACAAATCACATATAGCTTTCTTTTTCGAATCATAGTGTCTGGCCAGCAATTTTATCAGTTCAACGTTAATAAAAACATTAGGGCACACTAATTTCCCTAAATTGAGCCTCCATGGATTGCATACTGGCTCAAAGTGATTTCTCCTGTGGTAATGGAAATTGAATAACTCATAGCCTCTAATCGGAGTCCAAACATCACCTATAAATTTGCATTTGTTGTCCAATTTGTCAACTTCCACTTTGAGCTGTGCAAAATGCCTAGCTTTAACTAGTCTATGAGGTCTTGATTTAGCTTCCTTTCAGTACCTTCTGGTTGCAACTCAGTCTTTTTCTTTTTTGCTTTTGATTGGCTTCCCTCCTCGAGTTTTCTTCCCTTTAGTTTTCTTGAACCAGTGCCTTCCATAATTCAAATTTTTATGAATTCTGAGAGGATGAGAAACTTACTGTAACTTCTTCCAAACTCAAGCTAGGTGAATGCCTTAATTGCTCTGCTGGTTCCCTTGCTCTCCTTCGCTTTGAATTTTGTGAGACAATGATTTCATTTGATCATACCCTGATATGTAAAATCTCCTACACTTCGTGGCGCCATTAATTTCTTTACTGATCGAGACATGAATGCTGCAAGTTTTTTTTTCAAAATTCTCACTGTCATATCAGGGTTCAATGATCACCTACCCGCCAAGACGTCTTGCAATTTCCCCGACATCACAAGTCTCCCCGATAGTTTTTTTCCTTTTTATTTTATATCGCCATGACTTTCACCGAAACAACTATCGCTCAGACTTAATGAATCGGGCCAACGGTTCTTTGCCTTACTCTGAAAGTACTTTGTCTCATCGAGATGTTCACTTTATCGAGTATGTCGCCGAGACCAAGCAATTTGTTCTGGCGACAGAATAATACTCACTGTGATGTCTCTTAGATATCCCTACGGTGACATGTCTCATCGATACGCCTCTTCTTCGGCAAGACAACGAGCATCATCTTATCGATACCCTTTATCTCTGCATGCTCAATTCTGTCGGTGTAACCCGAGGGGTCGGTAAGACTTTTATGAACTCTTCCCGGCATCGTTTGTCTTACCGATTGAGTCCTCCTTTTGCTTTATCGGCAAGACCAATAGCGCTTCGGCCAATGTTTTCAAATCTCTCTCCGACGACCAAAGTCTCTCCGATAGACTTTACTTTTCTCCAATCGACAAAAGGTAACTTAGCTCGATATGACCTTACACCGTCACGCCGATACCTTTTGTCTTGCCAATAAGTAATACAAACCCGCATTCTCCTAGTGTATAACTTTATCGGTATGACCTGTTTGATGTCTCGCCGATACAATAACATCAATAAGACATTTGAGACCTCTGGCCGGTCCACCTGTTCAACATTCACCCATCCACTAAGACGTCTTGCAGATTCCCCGACATCACAAGTCTCCCCGATAGTTTCTTTCTTTCTACTTTTTTATCACCATGACATTCACCGAAAAAACTATCACCCAGACTTAATGAATCGGGCCAACAGTTCTTCACCTTACTCTGAAAGCTTTTCGTCTCACCGAGATGCTCACTTTATTGACTTATGTCGCCATGACCAAGTATTTATTTTGCCGACAAAATGATAGTCGTTGTGATGTCTCTTAGATCTCCCTGCGATGACATGTCTCACTGATACGCTTTTTCTTTGGTGAGACCATGCGCATTGTCTTCTCAACACCCTTTATCTTCATATGCTCAGTTCTGTCGATGTAACCCGAGGGGTCAGTAAGACTTTCCGAATTCTCCCCGGCATTGTTTGTCTCACCGAGTGAGTCCTCCCCTTGCTTTATTGGCAAGACTAATAATGCTATGAGTAGTGTTTTAAAATCTCTCTCCGATAGACTTTACGTTACTCCAATCGACAAAAGGTAATTTAGCTCGATGTGACCTTACATCGTCACGCTGATACTTTTTGTCTTGCCGATAAGATATAGAAACCCACATTCTCTTTGTGTATAACTTGATCGGTGTGACCCTTGCGATGTCTTGCCGATACATTTAGGATATGTATATTATCATCGATGAGACCTGCATCAACTTATGTCGATATTTTCATATGTAAAGATTTTAATGTCAGATGAAATTTATGGGGCGTTATGGCACAATTTTAAATCGGATTTTGGTAAAATATGCTATGTGAGGATTTTTTTGTCTGCATTATGAATCTTTTTTTGGAGAATAATAATCATGAAGAAATAATGAATTTGTCAAAATTTGACAGTTCCAACAGCATGAAGGTTTGATGTTTCATGACAGTACTATCATTTCAATTATAATGATATATTTAGAGCTCATGGCTCTCCTTAGTATAAACATATCACAATTTTGAATAATATAATCAAGGGTTATGGTGTTCATCTCACTGTTATCATGGTGTGTATGATTTCCATTTTTGCTTTAATTCAAAGAGTAAATTAAAATGCTTGGATGGAGTCATAGATGGATATGTTTGTAAAGGGATTTGATAAGAAGTATTGAGTTAGGATAGAAATTGACACTGTTGTAATGCAATATTGTCAGAGATCTTATATGTTATGTGTTTGAACCTGTTATGGAAATCTAAATATTTGTGAATTAATTCGACTCCCCAATAGTATATGGCACTAGCCTAAATCGTATGTGTTTGTAAGGTTCTGTGTCTGTTTGTCTTAGCTTAGAGCTTGCTGCCAAATTGCAAATTAAATGACTATCTTAAGTGGTGAAATGTCGTTGTAATCATCTCATGCTCAAAGTAGTTGATACTATTGATTCTTTTCTGTTGTTTAAATTGATATATCAAGCATATATATATATTCAGTTTACCGATACACATTTGTTGTATTTGTGTGATGTGATTATTTGGTTCTTTCAATTAAATATTAAACCCTCCTAGTCAATCATAGTAACTAAAGAGTATTAATTGTATCAATAAGAAGAATCACATAACTAGGATTGTCATTCTATCTCAAGTAGAGTTTGTCAGTCATTTACTTGCACATTTATACAAGTTATAAACTACATCTATGTTCCAAACACTTTGAATTATTGCCATCATAGATTACACTTTTATAGATCTTCATTAGACTCCATACACCCAACAAGGCAGTGGTCTCACGCTTTCATCTTTTGGTTTATTCATTTTATTTTTTACATCTATTAACTGAACATATTCTAATATAATTCAAATATAATTAAAATTAAAAACATCATAAATTAATTATGTAACCACATAAGTCAAATATAATTCTTTCAAGAAAATAATATCAAATAGATAATACAAATTAATGTCATTGATCTTCTTCTTCATCCAACTCTTTGTCTGTATCATCTGATCCAAATTCAACATTGTAAGGATTGGTCATATCATCATCATCATCATTGATATCAGTTTTGATAATGTCATCATCCACACATATATCATCTTCATGAACATTAGCTCCTACATCATCATGATCTAGTTCCTCCTCTTCGACATCTTCGTCAGGCACATCATCAACTAACTGTTGATCCTAATCATCATCTACATCATCTTCTATTTCTTCAGTATCTTCTTCTTCCACCACATTATACTTTACCGGCCTTCCTCTTGGATCATGTCTAACAACATATGACCAACCCGCTTTACCTGAAACCTCTAAGTAAAATACCTGCTCACATTGGCTTGGAAGAACATAGGGCTCATTTTCAGCTCACTCAAAATACCTTGTATTAACCATGGTAAATCCATTATCATGTTCAATAACAGTTCTCTCGAGATCATTTTCATTCAATCATAGCATGTACCACAGGATGACGAACAAAACTAATTTGAAGGACTTAAAGTCACACTCAAGTATATCATCCAAAATCCCATAGTATTGATTTTTTGAGACTTATGGATGTATGTCGCTTCTAGATGAAACATTAGTCACCTGGAAGACTACAGTTATCCCAGAATCACAAGTTTTCTTTGTGTCATCCAACTTTTTGATTCGAAATTTATGACCATTACACCACATAGTCTTGTGGTGTTTCACCTGCAATATGTCAAGCATGCAAAACTTATTGCAATATCGTCAGTTGATAAACATATTTATTCTTGGCCGAATGTATGCAAAGAAAAAAATCCTCAACATATATATACATCAATATAATTGAAAATAATTAAATAATATGGGTGATTAATATATTTATACATACTTGTTTATCTCTTAAACCATATACTAAATCAATTTCCCTTGGTGTAACATTGGAATCTCCATTACGATGAGCTTCTTTAACCAATGAAGCCACACCTTCCCATGTTAATGCGCGACTAGATTGTTGGTATCGTTCAATCCATTCCGTCATCCAATCAAGATTGTTTGCGACGTACAAATATAGTGCATCCCACTCTCGACCAACTGTATCAAAAAAAAATGAAATTCATAAATGACGTATAATTAGTTAATTACCATGGTATACGACCTTAATTTATAAGTACAATATACATAAAAACCAAATGTAAAATGTATTCTAACTAATCTCTGGTGCAGGAGCACACCCAGGCTAACGTCCATAGTTAGGATATTTTGGGCTTGTATCTGACATTAGCCAAGTCAGAGTAATTGTATGTTTGTTTTGGACCTTAGAAGGTCATTTTTGTGGCTAGGTGAGTTAGTCATTAGGCTAAGGTCACCAAAGTTAGTCATTGTTAATAGTTTTTACATTGCTTAGCCTTAGTAGCTTAAGTTGGGATTTGAGTCTTAAATGTGTTCTAAACACATGAATGATGTTAGAAAGATTCCATGAGGCCTTTAATGGTGTTGGTTACTCGAAATATAGGAGATAGAGATCCTAAGAGTTAGGAAAGTGGCATAATGACAAAGTTGCCAAATGCTGTTACAAAATTGTCATGACAACAGTTGCCATTATGGCAAATATTGCATGCAACTCGGTTACATAGGATCCCCTAAAGGATAGGAGTGGGGGATCGCCCAACATACCCTACAAACATGGTGAATGGCATCTAATATGAAGCAAGCTCGAATTCAAGAAAGAGGGAGATTGTAATCAAGTTTTTGGAATAGAAGATAGCTCTGCAATTTATGTTTTTATGTGAACTCAGAGTGTTATTGAGTGACAGTGATACTAAGTGAATTGGATGTTTTGATTTAGTGTTAGATTTGTGTTCATGGGATAGTATTAAACTTTTTTCATTCTGCAAGTAAGTTGATTTAAACTGTTTTAGTGTCCTAAATAGATAGGTTAAGGTTTAAGGGTTTCACTAGTCTTGTCCTGACCAACTTGTGTTTTTATGGCTCCCCCATGAAATCTAGTCACAGGATTTTCCTAGGGGTAGATGGATGTGTTAGGGGAGCCATTGGTCTATACATATGTAGAGTTAGGAGTCATGGAGAGTGGAACAGATGTGTTTAATGTCAAGTCTTAGGCGAGCTTAGAGTGCCCGGTTAGAGGTTTGACAGTAATGAATTGAAGAATATAGGCAGGGGATTAAGGTACAGTACGGAACAAGTAGAGTTCCAAGTAGGGTATAGACATATCCTAACATGCTAGAAAGATTGAGGTTCTATCAATCCATTTGACTGAGGTTTGAGCAAGAAAACCAGCGGGGTCCTACAAACTAGGGCTAATAGCCCTATTTAACCTAGATAATAGGAAACAAGTGTACGGAGGACTTAGGAGTATAGAATCTTTTGAATCCTTCAGAAAATCCAAAAGGGTATTCGAATGTGGAATTGGTTTTTTAAGTTGTTTAGAAAGTTTGGGCAGGAATGAAGAAAAGGTCTCTGTCAAGGGCTACAAGAAATAGGCCTCCTCAAGACCAATTTTTGAAACCGTTAGGAAAGGAGTTTGGAGATCCTCCAAGATGGATCCAGTTGGAAGTACATGACATGTTTCCAATGTGTTTGGCACCCCTGCAATCAATTCAATGTTTGTGTGATGTTGGCACTTAGAGTTTTCTAAGTGTAGGAGAGAGTTTGCACATAACAAAGTGGTGTTAGTCCTTCAAGGTGAAGCACAAGGTGTGAGACTCTTGGAGAGGAGTTGGATTAGGACTTAGTTAATCATCTAAGTCTAACAAGGACCTAGAAAATATTAGGTTCCCAGAAGAAGACAAGAAAAGGTCTTCTTAGCTAGTTGTGCAAGAAAGTCTTGGAACACTTACACCAATCTCCATGACCATCTTATAATTACCTGACACTTTCCTCAATCTACCTTTCCCCATCAAGTACTCCCCTTCGAATTTGTTAATGGAGTTGGGATCCCAAATGTGATCTACATGGATCTTTGTTGCACACTTAGGAAGATATTCAGTAATGTACACCATGGTCTGGTATACCATGTATCCCTCCACCATAGAACCCTCGGGATGTGCTCTCTGTCTAACCAAAGCCTTAAAAAATTTCAAGTGCCTCTCAACCATCCACATTGACCTTGTGTGTACAGGTCCACCCAATTCAATCTCCTCAACTTGGTGTATGAGGTAGTGTTCTTGTGCATTGAAAAATGTCGAAGGTAGATACTTTTGCATTTCACACATTAGACGAGGAATTCTTCTCTTCCAATAATTTATATCTTCTTTATGGATTGTTTTAGATGACAGCCATCTACAAGTGATTCAAAGCACAAATATATTAATGAGATTTAACAAAAATATACAACGAATTGAACAAATATCGCTACTTACCTCATGTATTTTCCAAGATCATATATAACTTGCTTGACATTGTTGTCGAAGTTGTCTAGGAGAGATAGAGGTAGAACGTACTGCAACAATTATAAAATGATCTTTTCATTAATATTTTTTCAAAAGTAGTAAACATAATACACTGAAAAGTACATGCAGTATACAAATATATATATATATATATATATAATATACTAGAATAATTACCTTAATGAAGGTATACCAATCATGCATTTTCATCCCTGACTCAAATTCACCTTTCTTTGTTATGATATTGTTTATGTTGGCAGCAAATCCTATGGGAAATCGAATTTTTCGTATGACTTGTTTTATAGCATTGCTTTGTTGCTCTGTTAATAACCAAGGAGGGGCACTTATATTAATTTGGTCTCCATCGCTATTTAATTGAATGACATTTTTCATTGCATGACTGGCTTCCTAAATGTCACTACAAATTTTGACAATTTTTTCTTTGTCATGCCTTCCATCCAATATTTTCCATAACGTTTCTGTCATATTCTTTCCGATATGCATTGTATCAAACAAATGCACAATTTGTAGCTGCTCATAGTAGGGCAGCCTACTAAATTATCTGGGATAATTTTCAGTCCCTGTGGAAGCCGACCATTAATGCCTTGACGACCTTCATGAAGCATATAAGTTAAACAAATTAACAACGACAATCATTGTCAATTACAGCATGATCACAAAATAAAAATAAAAATTCAAAACATATCATAAATGATAGATAAACAATTTGATCTGATGTATAACCTTGACGATTAATTCTATTATATTCCAACTTCCATAGGCGAGGTGTCATTCTTCGTGGTTTTGATGTAGTCTCTTCTTTCCCATTGAAAAGATGTTTTTCAGTAGTTCGATACTTATGATTTCTGTGGAGGAAGTGCCTATACTCATCAAACACCTGCTTTCCTAAACTTGTTGAATGACGAGATTTCATCTTTGGACCACAAATTGGACATGCAAATTTTCCCTTTGTTTGAAGACCTACAAATCATATATAATTGGATTAAATATGTCAATTTTTATAATTATATATAATGAATAGATTATTTTAAAAACATGCATGATATCTAATTCATAAAATTAAATATCGTTAAAGTCATGCAGTCGAATGTTATAACATACCAAAAAAATGTGTTAGCCCTGGGGCATCATGAATTGTCCATACAAGCATTGCATGGAATTGAAATTGTCTTTGTCCTATTGGTCTAGATACGTCATACATAGTGACGCCATTCCATAACTTTAGTAACTCGTCGATAAGAGGCTCAATATATACATTCATATCTTTAACTTGGTACTTACCTAGTTGAATGAACATAAACATTACATAATTATTATAACCATTTTACTGCAATATATATAAATTCATATACATGACTATTAAATGAAAAAACATATAAGTCATTATGCAAAAAATAAGACAAATGAGATGCTACTACGTTAAAGAAAATTGATGTAAACAAATACCTGGAACAATCATTGCCAACATTATGTGCTCCATCTTTATTGACATCCATGGAGGAATGTTATTGTTGATAGCAAAAATAGGCCACACCAAGTAAATAGATCTCAGCTCTCCAAATGGATTGACACCGTTCGCTAGAAATGAAAGCTTGAGATTATGAGGTTCTTCTTTAAAGTGTGGCCATTTTTCCTCCATGTCCCTAAATGTAGAACCATTCGCAGGCATTCGAAGAATCTCATCTCCACTTCTATTACGTGCATGGTAATCCATAAATTGTGCTAAGCTTTCGCACCTAAATAATTGTTGCATACGTGGAATAATGGGAATATAACGAAGAACCTTGCAAGACACCTTTTTTGTTAGTTGATCTGTTCAATATCTACTGATATGACATTCCGGGCATTCTGTTGCAAATTCATGTTGTTTATGATATATAATATGATCATTGGGACATGCATCTATTGCTTGATACTCCATTCCAATATCTTTCATAATGCTAGATAAATCTCGGTATGAGCGAGGTAAAATATTTGATGGTGGTAACAAAAATTCACCAATCAATCTACAACAAAAAATAACTTCTTAATATAAAGAATATTAAAGGTACATACTTCATCCTTTATTTACTAGAGATGAACTAACAACAATTAAAATAGATGAAAAAAAATGACATATATGACATACCTTAACATCCGTGAGATTGCTATGTTGGATAAACCATTCATAACCTTCAAGTTCACCAGCAACAATACAGCAGAGAGAAGAGTTGTTTGGGAGCCTTCATAAAGCGGCTCGTATGCCTTCTCAAGTACAGGTAAATCATGAACATCATCAAAGTCATCTCGATCAACATGATCAGATGTGCCACTAGATATGTCATGGATCAATGTATTTGTACCATCATCTTCAATTGTGTTTTCTGGTGCATGATCATCTTCTTCCATAAGATCATTAACTTCATCTTCGATATTCACAGCTCCATGTTCCTCCACTTGCAAAACCACATTCTCTGGGCCATGATAATTCATATCGTGTGCCCTAGGGTGCCCCACCTTATAATAATGATAGACACAAATAAACCATGATCATGATCAAGTGATTTTTTATATATATATCAAATGTTAAAACAATATAAACATTTACAAATTCAATCAATATAAACACATATAATGAACAACTTACCAATGGACGATAATCATGCCCCCCTTCAACGTGACCATGTTGCCTACAATGTTTCTCAGCTGTTGTGATTAAAAGTCTTATCGTCTTTAAGCCCTTGCAATTATTGCAAGGATAATAACATTTCCCATCACCCTTTCTTTTCAATATAGCCCACAATCTAGCAACTGTCTCTTCATTTTGTTCTAGACTAATATTATCTAACATGATTTTTCTTTACCAAGCTTGAATATTTAGATCTTCAAAAAATATCAAACTCACACGCACTCCAATAATTTTTAATCGTGCATAGGTAACAAAATATAATAATTATGATATTTTACACCAAAAAAATCGGCATGCAACCACCCCTGCAAAAGAGAAGATAGTCTGAAGTTAATGACCCCAAAAAACACTTTCAAATGCTAATTCCATAAATTATTAAATTCTGATTTTACAATGATTTCCAACTATTATACTCCTAAAATCAGAATATTGAACTTGCACAACAAAATCTGGAAATGAAATTCTCAAAATGCAGCTAATAGGCCTCAACAATTAAGGCCTACTCAAGACTTTGTGAAGTCACTGCAAGGTTTCTAGGCCTTACCTGTTGATTTGAGCAAGAGGATTAAAGAGTTGGTAAAGAGTTTTGATGACTGGAGTGGCACATCTTTACCAGATATTGTAGATGCCCAAGGAAATGTTAGATCACTGCAGCAATGGTAGGACAGGGTAGATGAAATCATTAACACTACCACATTTTTGGAATCTTTTGAAAGGGAGGCGAATCAAGTAGCAGTAAAGTATACAACTTATAGTGCAAAGGTAAATTAGGTGGTATATATATTTTAATTGGCCAACGGATGAGGAATATCAAGGATGGGTAGAAAAGTACTTAACTGAACAAGAATAGGACAGAGTCTACAACCAGTAGTTAATAGCTCAACGGTTATGGTTATAACAAATTTTGGCTATGTCTTGGTGGCAGTTTTGGTGCAAGTTTTCAAAGTTTGGAAAATGCAATAGTTATTCTTCAGTCGACGGAATGAACAAGAAGATTCTCCAGAGACTCAGCTGTTGTAACCAATTTTTGAAATGTCATAAGGCGGTCCAAGTGACCAGTGACAAGTGTATTTCTAGTCCGATGCTTGTTGCTCCTTCATTTTCCCTATAAGAATTATTTCAGGACCAAAAATATGGCCGGTTAGCAAGTTAGATATCTTTAGGTCAAGTCTAACTAAAGTTGCAGAGCGAATTTGTAAAGAGCCTAATATTATAGTGAAGATACTATTCTTAGGTTTGGTGTCATTCTGTTGTAGGTTTTAGTTTCATGGGTACTTAATTTTCAAGATAGTACTAGCATCTGAATGAAAATTACTCATTTCAAGGTCATGTATCTCCATTTTATAAATATATTATTATCTTGAATAAAATAATCAAGGGTTATTCTATTCATCTCACTGTTATGGTGTGTTTAATTCTCATTTTGGCTTTAATTTAAGGAATAAATTAAAATGCTTGAGTGAGGTTATACGCGACTATGTTCATATAAGGATATGATAAATAGTATTGGGTTAGAATATAGATTGATGGTATTGTAAGGAAGTATTATTTGAGATTTTATATGCTATGTGTCTAGAAGATAAACTTGGTTACAATAAAAAACAACCAACACCTTTGATATTATCTAGCTATGGCTCCCAAATCTATTGAAAATTGATCATTAGGGTTAAAATTGAAACCTTGCAAATATAATCTTTGTCCAAATCCATCAAGAATTTTCCATCAGTTATAAACAATTCCCTTATAAAGAATTTGTGAAGCCGGGTCTAAAATCTGGAAATGAAATCTGATGAGATGTTGCTTTCAAATATGATTTTCAAACCTGGAAGTACAAATCTAACTTCACAAATGAATTCTGGAAAAAGACAATGACTTCCCTCAACCCGGCGATATCTTCTTGAGTTTCTTCTTATTTTCCCCAAGAAAACCGTCGAGTAAAATACTGTCGCAATAAATAGTCGAGCTCATTTCAATTTATGCCCGCCACAATTTAACTTTGCAGGACCATCGCAATTTTGGCGAAAGATCTTCATCGAAACGTACACAAAATAACGGCTCGTCGAAATTCCAACGAACGTCGAGGTAAAAATTTAAAAGAAAATGGAAATTCGCACAAGTGCCTGACAATACATCTGATTATATAGGTTTTGTCGGAAGGTTTCGTCGGAAATTGGGGTTAAATGAGTTAGTGACATCAAAGATTTGATAGCCCAAAATTTAGTAAATAAGATACAAAATGGTATTGAGTGGGAACTAGAGTAGAGGCATTGGTTTCAAATTTGATGGGAACATTAGAGATGGAAAAATAGATTTAGAGGATGAGGATGAGGATGTTTCTTGGGATGGTGTTGATGAGGACGAACTACTAAGGCTTGGTTACTAGCCATTTATCTTGTCTCCCTTGAGGCTTCTAGGCTCATGCTAATGGTTAATGAGCCTTCTTTCAATCCAAGTTTTGGCCTATGAAATTGGTTCCTTCCCCAAGTGGTGACCCATGTTTCCCCCTTAGTTGTCTCATTTGCTCAAGCGAACGATAGGGAAGGGTTTCTGTTTAGCGGGAGATCTAATAGGGATGCGTTGAATGTGCCTTCTCCTCCATGATGAGTGGAGTTTCTACATCAATGCAATGATGGGGTTGCCATTGATGCAGCCCATGTTTATAACTTTGATGATTTACATCCATTTTTTATTCCTCTTGTGCAGGTCTTAGATTTCACACCTTGTTGTATTGGTGATGGTTTGGATTTGATAATGAGAGAGGTGGCTAATGAGCCTCCTTTTAGTTATAAATTTGGCCTATGAAAAGGGTTCCTTCCCTAGGTGGTGGCCCCTATTTCCCTCCCAATTGTCTCAACTTCTTAGTTAAATGAAGGGAAAGGATTCCCATTTAGCAAGAGCCTTGGAAGGGATGTGTCAGGAGTGCCTTCTCCTCTACGATGAGTGAAGCTTATATAGGAATGTAGTGATGGGGTTATCAACTATGTTAAAGCACCCCAAGATCATAACTCTGATGGTATGAATCCCCTTTCAATTCCTGTCATGTAAGACTTGGATTAATTCACACCTCCTAGTCTTGGTGATGGTTTGGCTTTGATTATGAGGGTTTGGAAGTCCCTAGATGCATGTGGTGGTTCTTCCTCTCCTGGTCCTATTTCTTGTTGGGATAATGGCTCATTTACCAAGGATGTTCCTTGTGCCTCTTTAAGGATTCTCGATGAGTTGGTGGATAGAGATTCTATTGGTATGTAGTAAGCCCTTATTAGGAGATTCTTTAGATCTCAACTAAACGTCAATGTTATTCATAGTTGGGTGTTTGAAAATTGAAATGTTTCAAGCTAGCTTCGTGTTCCGACACTATTAATTTTTTTCTCTTATTCTCCTTTCAATCAATTATGGGAGGACTATTCTATAGTTGTCTGAGGGATGTCTCGGTTCTTCAGGCATATCTTCATTTGAAAAATACTTCTATTTTTACTTCTTACCAAGATTAACATGGTTTCTATTTAGGTCCAAACTCCTAGAGCTACAGAGTGTCAAATTGTTCTCCAAGTTTGATGACTAGGAGTAGGAAATTCATTATGAGACCTATTTTCTGGTTTGATTCCATTACCTTAAAGATGGACACTATTCCATGATGTGCTAAGATCTTCATCATGAAAAAGAGCACTTCAAAATGAGGCAAGAAGTAAAGAATCTGAAAAAA